>LJIJ01000218.1:0-171609 GCA_001718145.1 Orchesella cincta | reverse complement strand
CCCTCCTCTCCCCGTTTCTGCTGGTCTGGTAACTTTGGTTCAGTTGATTTAAAAAAACCAAAACTACATTCGTAAGCAGATTTTAGTTGCATGGCTGAGTAAAACTGACAGCCTGACTCGGAATGAGTGGGAGAGTGAATGAGGGACGTAGCTAAATGATGTGAGTGATTGGGACAAACACGCTATCATCCAAGGAGATACGGGCTGCGTTCTCTTCGGTTGGCATTTTTCTCTTTCACACAATCTGCTCCCACGATATCATTGTGACTCCCACCTGATAAGCAGGAAGTCGTTGTTGATGATCACACATGCAATCCCTAAGTATTAAGTCAACCAAGCATGTGGAGAGAGTTGGGGTGGGTACGGTGTACTAATCAAGGAGTGCATGATGCCGTGTTAGCTTCTTACAATGCCATTCCGTCGATGCTGATGAAGTTGAAGTCAGAGACAAACTCGAAAGGACAAAAAGACAATACAACACGGTTCAGCAGGGATTGTCAGTAGTCTACTGAATGTTTTGTTGAGAAATGCGGATTTATAGTTGAAGAGGCCAAAAAGATAAGTTCATTTTTTCTGCTGTCATCATCATCATACTGGTGTAGTGATCATGATCCCTACAACCTTCGATGGCTCTGCTAGTGCCATCCCCATCACTATCATCATCTGCGTTTTCATAAAAAAGTGTTCTCTTCTCATTCAACAAAAGAAAAGAGGAGAGAAAAGGACGAAGGAGCTGGGAGGAAAAGTGAGTGAAACTGCCAAAGCCAATGTGCTGACGTGACTAAGTGACTGGCTGCTGCTCCTCTTCTCTTTTCTCTAGGCTGTTTACTACTTTGCTGGTTCCATCATCATCTCTGCTAGCATCATATCATGTCCATGTGCTCCTTTTTGAATTTCTGTTCAAGCAAAAAACCAAGCCATGTGTGGTGTGGAAGAAGAAGAAGAGACGTTCCCTTTTAAAAGTCCAAGAACGAAGAGATGTGAATGCAAATACGTACTTAATATTACATGCGTGAGCTAATACAACCCAAGCTATACGCATGCATGCTTGCATTCTTTCCTTTGTGAAAGTATGCCGACATTGGGTACGTGTAATATGCATGCATTTTTTTCCACTCGACTCCACCAATCTATCATTCCAGCCTTTCAAAATCTCTGAATTTTCTAGATAGAGCACTTATTTAGTACTCTTGAAACACTAACAGGGAGCTAGGTGCATGCTATGAAAAAGCTAATGCTTCGCAACGAGATTAAAAGCTTTGTATAAAAATAACATTTGCTTCGGACTACGAAGGCTCCAAATGGTTTCTAAAAGATCAGGAAGAATATTGTGAAGGAGCTTTAGGCCTGTTCATTTATAACGTTTTAACGATAAGTCATGAAGTATCTAAAGCCAGTAAAGAAGTGGACGGAAGAATCAGACTTCAATCAGCAGGAGACATTAAATGGCAATTAATATCTTCTTTTGAGATTGCTACTTCATTTCGTGCTTACACCCAGAGAAAAAAGTATCTGAAGTATATAAGTAGATGTGCACTTTAACTTGATCGTGCACAATTATTTAGTTTGCCACGAAGAAACTAAAAAATGCTCCTGGACTCCCTGTATAGTAAATTAATATCAAACCAAACAATCCTTTTTAAAACAAATTAATTGATCGTAATGGAAAAAAACGAAATAAGAAACGAAAAATGGCTCAGAATTTGTGGGGAAATAGATACAATGTCAATAGGGGCAATAAATGCTGGGAATTCTCATTAGGACAACTCTTTTAACAGTAGAAAATACTATCAACACAATATCTGTTTTAGGCTTGTTAATTGTTAACTTTTTTGTTGACGTTAGTTCGAGGGTAAAAACTGTACTATGAAACCTATAAAATATTCAGATTCTATTTGAAAACTTGTGATTTTTAAGATTCGGTCACTCGGTTAAGCTAAAAAAAACCCTTAAAAGTAGACAAGTTTTTTGACATTTTGGATTTTTGTATGTTCAACATAACGCGTATGGTCGCACTTTTCTGCTGTGTGTATATATGAATTAAGACTTCTTGAA
This sequence comes from Orchesella cincta, assembly GCA_001718145.1. Classification (NCBI taxonomy): domain Eukaryota; kingdom Metazoa; phylum Arthropoda; class Collembola; order Entomobryomorpha; family Orchesellidae; genus Orchesella; species Orchesella cincta. The sequence goes on along the minus strand of LJIJ01000218.1, from coordinate 169,554 downwards.
AGTTATTACTAGACCTAACATTTCATGTCTCCTGTTGATTTCTGCAATCAACTTTACAATTTTTATCTCATTTTGGTGTGACTTAATGCTTTCTTTAGATACTTAATGACTTATCTAGTCATAAAAGTGTGTAGTGCCGAAGTATAGAGTGCATCCTTCTTCCCACTATACTACTTTTTGACCTTACAGATACCAATTGGAGCATTCCAATTCTTGCTTACTGTTGATGCTAACACTGAATGTTGCTTCAGTTAGTGTATTAACTTGCCCAAAAGTTTACACAATTCGTAATCAATTCCATCACAGCCGTAATTTTGTTTTTGAAATTAAAAAACGGATTGCATGATTTCCATGTAACTTCTCATTCAAAATTTTGAGTATTTTTGCTTCTAACTAAATTAATTTAGATGTTGAAATTAAGGTGTGTAGTATTCGTTCACAGATAGCAGTCATCGACTCTTTAGAATCTCTATAATAAAATAAACTCAGTTTCAACACGTTACATTAGAAAAATGAAATGAAATGCTACTTGTGGCAGTGGCACAAGAAAAAAAGCAATTGTGTGGTGGAATCCATACAGCCCCGGATTTTTTATAACTTTATCCTTTCCTTCATATTTTACCAAAGCTGGAAGATTGCCTTGCTAGCTAGCCCACATAATAATTTTTTCATAGTTGGCCAGCTTTGTAGTAACTTTCAACAACTCGGAGACTTGAACTTGGTTTATTTTCTCATTTTTTAGAAAATAAAAGGCAAACAACACAACCACTTCCCCAACTTTCTTACGAGCTTTATATGTAAAAAGGAAGGCTGATGTTGATTGACTTCTTGTGTAATAGCCACAATTTCTCTTTTTCTCCAAGGAAAAGCTTAGAATTATCTTTAAAGCTTTGTCCTATGAGCAGGGCTTACCAAATTGCACATGGCATACATTTCCGAAGCCAGCCACTGATCATAAAAATACTGAAGGGTAAATCAAAATGCTGTGCTTTTGTAGTAGGTGCGGAAATAGATGTTGTTTCATGAACATTCCCAAATGCTGCTGGTGCTCCATGTTTTGCGGAATTTTCAGAGCATACACACACCATAAACGAAAAACTTTGACAAGGTTATGACAAGCTGCGAGTGAATGAGGAAGTTATGATGCTAAAAGACTTATGTTAGTGAACGGAATGAAATACGTTCATTTTTTTTACAAAACGGATCACAGAATCGTAGCCATAAAATAGCAATAACAAAATAGTTAAAACTAGCATTTTATGTTACCCAACTCAATATTTTGACCCATGATGATATGGATAACACAGTGGAACAAGGAAACAAAATGAGTAAGGCAGTAGCTGTCTTGTCTACATCTATAAGAGCAGCATAAGCATTTTACAGTACATCATGCAAGCGTTGCACGAAATTTGGAAAAATTGGTAAAGTGGTAGTCTAACGAAACTGTAATTGCATTGAAGACTCTTGAAAGGGCAACGTGTCTAGTATGCTATAAGAAACGTTTCCCATAATAAGATAGCATCTGATACTAACGATAAGCTTATTGCCATTATTTCAGTAACGAGATAGAACCCACTGTCTTTCTTTTTCGTTTTTGAGGTATTTACTGCTGCACACGGAGGAATTGTTATGCAGTTGAAGTTGTCCTTGTCTTTCCCCATCCTTTCATACATGACGGGTTGAGTATGCAAAGCCAATACCTACACCTACACTCGATTACCATTTCCTTTGAGTACAACATTTTTATGTGATTGTTATGTAATCGTCATCTAAAGACAAAACATTGGCTGCTAGTATTGCTAGCTAGGGATCGCACCACACGTGTACCAAACGAAAAAAAAACTATTCACATCCGTTCCTTATTGTGACTCTTTCCTTTTCAATACGAATTATGAGTGTAAGTAATGTCATATGTGGGCATGAATAGAATTGGTACGCCAGTGTGTATTTAAAGTTGTTAGTGGAAGTAATTTTGTAAGCAAACTTCTCCCTCCACATAAGTAACGAAAAACTTGTGTGTTTGTGTGGTTTGGAAAAGCAATAACATTATGGAGATTGGACCATCCTTCCTTCTAGGTTACTAATAAACGATCATAATAATACATACATGTATGCATGTCTCCATAAGCTTTCCTTGTATGGTTTCCAAACTTTGGGAAACTTATTTCACTAACAAGAGGGATACTGGATAATACATTATTCGGAAAATGGATTGGAATAAATGATACAGTGAAAATGTTTTCTCCTAATGAAAGCCAAACAGTCAACTAGGCTAAGTTTGGAAAAGGGAATAATACTTTCTGTTGTTATACGATACGATCCATATTCTAGCAGAATTTGTATGTGCTTTTTGATAATGATAAGAAAATAAAATTCGTTTAATTGAGAGTTATGTTGGTGTCTTTAATTTGACTTTGCCTTGTTCACTTTTCTTGCGACGTTTTAGCTCCGAACTAACGACATAGATATAGATGCATACTTGTGTGAAAAGTTATCCTTCTCTTTCTCCAACTAACGACATATTCTTTACCCACAAATATTGACCCATTCCTCCTCCTAAATAGAAGACAGATAGGGGGACAGTGGGGCTCCGGTATCACATTCGGCAATATGACTGTGAACTGTAGTCGGACTGTGAACTCACAAAGGAAGTTTAGTTGTGAATAGTTTTTCTGTGTAAGTCAGCCGGCAGTGTTTAATAAGGGGAAGAGGAAGAGTGATAAACTTTTTCTTTGTAAATATATCTCTATATGGCCCATGAATTCCTAAGTTATATAAAATGAAACAGTGTAAAACGGATTACTGTGCAGCTAAACCTCTGTCCGTTGCTTAGCTGTTACCATGGCATACCATGGTATGTGATTACATGGTGTTTTAATCACGGGCAGCAATAATGGGTGCCAGGACGCCTACGGTGACCGGTGACCACCTGCATCTCTCCAAGTCCTTCAGAGGATAGACCACACTGTAGGTATTCATTTTGATGGTAAAGTTAGCACATAAAGGGCTACACCTTTGTAAAAAGAATGGCAATCAAAGAACAAAATTCGTTGAAAAAATAGGATATGTGGGGGTAAGTCAGCATGACTTTAATAGGGAGTTTCACTGGTGTAACAGTATTTCCTAACAGAAAAAGAAATGAAAGTTACTCCCTTCATCATCCTTGGGATTAAATGAAAGTCTGATGATTACAAAAAGGTCTATATGAACTGAGCCAAAACCAATGCTCTGTAAAAAATTGGTGGATGGATGTTTGTGGATTTCATAATTTTAATGAGGCTTTTTCTTCCCCATCTTGTTTTCTTTTTATAAAGTTGGGCATTGCAATTTTCTGAAGTTATCGACTGGCTAAATTATAAATGGAGAAAATGAGCTTCTCCTCCTTTTCCGTAGCTATCGTATCTCAAACTTTTATTTTGTTTTTTTTTTCCTACTCAAGACTAGAAACTTTCCCATCCGGCACATTTAATTTCATAACTTAATTACTGATGCTTGACGGTTGATCAGGTGGTTGCTTGCTACATTGTATCTAGCGTGTCGTGTGGTAAAAATTTATTTCATACTGAATGGAAGACCAGTTGCTGGAAAGGTTAGAGGTGCAATAGAGCATTAGAGTATGAGCCTCAATTTAAAAAACCCTACCCTAGCAATCTTCCGTTCCAAATCGCGAGGTACAGAAAACGTTTCTGATGCTTAATGTATACACTCCTTTGAAAAGCAATCCATCCAACAGAACAGCCGTTGCGCGCTGCCTATTTCCAGTTTGCACAATGGATTTTATAATAAGAACTCTTTTCAAGATGAAAAACTGCCGATCAAAAAAAACTTACATATAATTCCAAAGATGAAAAGCTATTATATTATTTTGGGGAAGGGAAGAGGAAAAAGAACCCACTAAGAAGAGAAACTGTATCAGCAAGATCTACAAGACCACTTTCACTATCCTAGTTGGTCTTCTCCAGTTTTGTACCATTCTGCTAGCCCAAAAATAATTTCATTGCCACTCACTATCTACCCCACTAATACTCGGAATCGCGGGCACTGACATAAACATATATTCGTGCATACCCTGCACTCTGACTGAAGTAAGTTAAGGGAACATGGCAAAAAGTAAAAGAGGAAGGAACAGCAGGCATCACATCACATCGAAAGCATCGACACCACTAGGACCACACCACCACCCGCTACCACTACACCCACCAGTGGCACACTAGTGTAGAGAGGAGTAAGGTCTCCAACTCGCATCGACTTCATGCACATTTTTACCATGTGCCTAGCCAAAAGCATTCACAAAACTGGGTGAAAGCAAAGGCTCAGAATCAAAAGCAAGTGAGCATTTAGCTGAAGGCTCTCCCTTCCTGTGCAAAAAGTAGCAGATCTGTGCTGTTGGAATCAACCAAAACGACAAAGTAACGAGAAAGAAGATAAGAGAAGTAAGCAGAGAAGCAAACCAGGACAAGCCAAGCTAAGCCACATCACTTCAGTCGATGTTTGGCAGACCAGCACAAGCGAAAAACGGATATCGCAGAAAGGGAGAGACCAATAGAAGAAAGTAAGTAGCATATCGAAACAAAGCTTGATAAAAAAAAGTTATATTGTAGTTCTCCGGGCTCGGTTTGGTATAGGTGGGGAAGAAATGATGGGAATGGTTGGAACTGGCAGTAAAAGCAAGACACACAATATGAATTTCTCACACAGTTTGTTTCCTACCATACACAATCAAAGCACTAGATTCTCTGTTCCTTCCAGCTCACTGCAACCTTAAAAAGGCTAGCTGGGGAAAGAGCTAGAACTAGATTTTGAGAGTAGTAAGAATGCAAAAAGAAAAAATCAGTAGTCGAAGTCGAGTTCGTTTTCCTTGCAAAAACTTGTTATAAGGCATCACAATCATCATCATCATCAGGGAAATGTAGTGTTTTCTAGCAGAAGCAACACAACCACTCTCTCATTCTCCGTGCGACTTCTGATAGAGAGTAAGGGACTCACAGAGAGAAAAAAGTTAAGTTTGAGTTAGTCGACGACAGGAGAGGAACCAACCATTCAGGTTTTGCTCAACGAAAATTTTTCTCAGCCTGAGAACCTTGTATGCAAAAAGAAGAGAAGATAGAGAGCCAAGCAAGGGCACAACCATGCACAAATATAATACACACGTTTTTGCACTCACTCATCATCACTACTCTTTCGTCCACACAACTGCACAGACTACAAGGGGACAAGTATGTTGAGAAAGTGAAGGGAAACCAACTGACGGACCTACCAACCCACCGACCAACTTTCACCAACAAAAAAACGTCTTGCTTCTCCAAACCTATAGTCATTGAGAAGCGGGCCTTTCCCTTCATTTTTCCACTTTCTCTCACACTATATCCATTCTTCTCCTTTTCTTCAGTCAAGTGTGTATGTGTAGTTCATAAGTAGAACGAGAAGGAGAGAGGACACGGGAAATATTTTGAAGTACATGCATTCTCACCATATAAAGGAAAGTATAACGGTTTTTAGGGGATGGATCAGGATGGGATGCACTAGGCACATGGTGCTTACTTCTACTGATGGCATCACCATCGCAGCATCAACTCTTCAGCTCAGCTCCTAAAGTTGTAGAGCAGCTCAACGCTGGGATTCCCTTGAAAATTTGCTTCTTTCCGAAAAATACTAGTCGCTCATCATTCCCAACACCAACCACCAAGAGGGACAAGACATTGTATACTATAGAAGCACCAAAACAGTGAGAAAAAGGATACATAGTTTTTTGGGCAAGTCAGTCGACGGAAGGACGACGAATCTCTCAACAGTCCTTTTCTCTTTCTTCACTAAATCATTCACGTTCCTTTTTCCCTTTTCTTTATTTCTGTTGAGAAGAAGAAGAAGGGTAGAAATTTACAAATTATATAATGTTTGCTTTTTGAGTAATGGTGCAGATGGGACACTGTTTTTAGATTTTTTGTAGCGGTTTTTATCTTCTTTTTCTGTCATTCGTCTTACCCCTGTATACGTTTCTTCTTGCAGTGCTGCTCCTCGTTTTCCTATGTATCACGTACTTATTTTTATTTCAACTTTCGTCGGACACACCATTGTGCAAGGAAGCATTGAAGTTTCATACCTACAAACTTAAAGCCGATTTCCGTTAGTGGAGCTGGCCCAAATAAGAACAATTCTTTTATTTGGAATTCCAAGTCACTCACTCAAAAATATTTCCCCCTCTCAGCGTACACTATCAACCTCTCGTTGTTTTGTGTAAGACACGATACAATACTTGTTTCTTCTCGTCATCTCAAGAACAAGATTTCTCATCATTGTATTTTTGTACTGTATTGTGACTACTCACTCTACTTTCTTTCAGTACTTCTTGAGGCTCTTGAAGTCATCAGTTTGGTGCTCATCGCATTACCACATGTTCATTTTCTCCTGAAAACTTACTTACCGTTTTTAATCTTCAGTGAAATGAAGGTTTCTATGTGATAAATGTAATCGTTAGCAGTAACCAACATTAACTCTTTCTCTGCTACATCAAGTTGGACACACTCATCTTTGGTTTCAAGTGCACACAAAAGAATTATAAAAAAGTTTCTAGGAAATAGCACCTGAGAGAAATGATAATACACACGAGAGACAAAGCTAAGTCAAGCCAAGGATAGAGTGAGAGAAGAAATAAAAAGTGAATGAAGTTTGACAACTCTGTGAAGTAAGGGGAAAATCCAACAAAAACCCTGACTGGTTTATAGCATTTCTTGCATGAAGTACACTCCTCCTTCTTCTCATGTCAGTTTGAATTTTTTCTTTGTGACATTCGTCCGGCTTTTCATGACTTATATGAAGAGATGAGGAGCAAGACCGTCTCATTAAATTTTCATCGTATTTGTCTAACATACTCGTTCCAACAAAATTTGTACTACTTCCCGACCGAGTTCAAATCATGATGTTGTAGTTATCGGAACAAGAGAACAAATCGAAGAGAAAACTTTGTTTCTAATTTGAATACAAACTACACCCCATTTCATTGTAGACGATTTCCACACCATATTTCTTCTGTTGAGTTGGGCATCTCGAAAACAAGAAGTGTAGCATACCTCACATATCTCTTGAAAAGTAAGAAAGAAAAGGCAAAGAAAGGTTGTTGTGCTAATGCCTTGGCCATCACCATCATTCTTCGGGAAGAATAAAAGTAATGTTGCTTGGTGTACCAAGTGCTTTGTGTGAATTCATATAGAAATCATTCCGAACCAAACTCGAGCTCCTTTTTCCATCAACAGCTCTAAAATATTATTGTTGAGCTTCATAAATGATCATTCCTGTGTTTAGCTCCCAACGGTGCCGTTTCATTATTGCAAAGTAGTGGTGGCAAAGGCAAACACGTTATATTGCCTTCTGTGGAAGAGGAAGAGAAGCGCAGAGAACTCTTCCATAGTTCTAATAATTAACGAAAAGGTAAGCCTATTCCTCATTCTTAGCAACACCCATTCATTAAAAATTCATTGCTCCTGATAAAAAAAAGTCAGTGACGAGGAATGAAGAAAAGGGGAAAGGCAAGTGTTCATTTTAGTGGTTTACTTGTTTCATTTGCCACTCCACACTATTAAAGCAGACTTTGGTAAATGAAGGGAAAGTGTTTTCTCACACCTTTGTTATCCTTTGCACCTGCACTTTGTATCTAGATAAGAACAAAAAGGATTTACTCCCTCCTTTTATAAAGAGTGAAGGAGAAATATAACTAAGCGAGAAAATGCTTGACTAGCTTTCATCTTCATTTTGGTGTAATAGAAATTGATACTTTCCCTGAGGGGATCGAGAAGGAAATCATTAAAAGGGCTTTCAAAGGAATGTACCAAAGATATGGAGCATGGTATTAAGTTCCGTTTTCTGACTTTGTTCCAATTTACAAGTTGAGTATTATTTCTCTCACTTTTCCTCAACCTCATTTTAAATTAATATAAAAGACGACTTTGTCACTCACATTCATTCATTTTGTCAGTTAAACCTCAGAGTTCAGCCATCACCCTGCCAAACAGCAACAATAAATATTTCAATGAATAGATGATGATATAATAGGCATGCTTTTGTACGCAAGGGTTTCCCATTTTCCCATGAAAATGAGAGAGAATGTAATGTGATGTATAATAATAATACTTTGTTTGTGGGATGTTTTCTGAAAAAAAAAGTTGTTAAAACTGTCGGTTTATTCGTTGCCTCGATTGTTTTGATAAAGTTTGCAAGGGTAAAAACAATCCCACTGAATAGCATGGAAGAGGGCAGAGCGTACAATGATTCCAGAATATTTGATTTGAGCGGTGTGACGGAGTGAAACAAGTTCCAAATGTGAAGGAACAGATATCAAGTGGGTATAACCTGAGTTTTCAAACATTTCGGTGGTTTAGTAGCTTACTACACGGAAATTGTTTGCTTGGCTTAAACATACATACATATATGGGAAAGAGGTTACTGATAAATTTATGAGCAGGACTGCGACTACTGGACGATACTACAAACTATCACATTCCAGTATTCCTTTCCCACAGTTCCCACTTCGTTTGCATCATTTGGTAGACCCGCCAGCCAGCAGGCATCTGTTTTTTAAATTTATTATTTAAGATTGCGCTTCAGGCTTATTACTGTTATTTATCTTTATATCGTTGTAAAGAGGAGTGATACACCATTCTGTGAATTGGAGCGACGTGGGGTTCTTTGCAAAATAGATTAAGTAATTTTGGGACTCAATTATAACTTCTTGGTGATGGGTTGTGTCGTGTTGCGTTGCTGCTGTTGATGCAGCTACTACAAACTACAGCTCAGCTATCTCTGTGACAAACTTAGGTGGAAACTAGAAAACCCGAGAAACTCAAACATTAATACATTCTAGTCGAATTTCTTAACGTTTTCCAAAAATCAGATACGGAAGTCAAACCGGTAAATAAACAAGCACAAATTAAAATCTCGATCGTTCGTCTTCTGGCAACAACTGATAAAATGACATGAAAGTTGCCTGTATTGGTGCGGGGCCTATTATATTTCAGTAAATGGTATATGGAGAAATATAAAGGCCCATAAATAAATAAACCCGGCAAACCCGATGGAAAGAAGTGGTGCATTAGAGGTTTGGAAAATATGACGCTGAACGTAGATGATGAACGTAAAGTAAATGTATTAGCGATGCAAAGCTTATTAGTTGGAACTGTATAACGCACTCAGATATACCCATATTGGCAAAAACATCACAAAGTTTTCAAAAGTCACGGCTTAACTGATAGAAGATTTTGATAAAACGAGTAAAAGGAACGTATTTTTTGAAAACAGCAAAAAAATATAAGAGTAGAGTAGAAAAATGGTTATGTATTTCAGGTGTAAATGTCAGGTCCGATTTGTTAATTGTTATACTACAATCTGTAGCCTCCTCAATCATCGCTTTACTACTCATTGTCCCTTCCCACTACCATTGTGGTTTCCCCAAACGATTATGGTGTTTTTAAGTTGCGCGTTTGTAATGGGGACTTGTGAGACTTTGTTACAACATGTAGAGGAATGTACTTAAATTACGTACGTGGAACGTAAAAGTTTAGTGACAGACAAAGTGATTCTTATAAAGTGGCTGCACCACTTAATAAGAATCTCACAATAATTTGCATCAGAAATCAGCGGACCAAAAAGTAGTGATACATTTAAAAAAAAAAGTTTTTAATTAGATGGTTCCACGTTCAGAAATACATGTAACGTTAGACGGTTTTGATGACATAGTATAATTTCAATGCAACTGTTGTGTATTGTAGCTTAGGACAATACTGAAATGTGTTACTGAATGCAGTAAAATTATAACCATATTCATGGGTTATTAGCCCACAACAACAGTGATTTTTGCAAATTAAATTGCAGCCAATTTATTTAACGATACCATATTCCCTATTAGTTAACGTTGTTAGGATGTTTTTAAACAGCTCAATATTCTTTTTTTATAACTTTTTGACAAAAGTCAGTTAAGTTTACATACGAAAATTTTCAATGTAATCTACGAACGTTTCTGTTATAAATGCGGGCGTTTAAATTCAATGTACACTGAAACCTCTTTTACATCAACAATGACTCCCATTAAAACCAAAGCTCGCTTACTCACTCACTCACTGAGAAACAAGGTAGCCGACAAATCGGCCTCTTTCTTAGTTTATGATAATGTGGTCTGGTCTAGCAGTAATAAAATCCTGGCATATGTACATTTTCACAATTATTTCACTCGAGAGCATTCCATTTCAAAGTTTTGAGTTTGCAAGAAAGTGTTGATGTGATGGCTACCAATGTTTTTTATGAAAACACATGCAATAATGGTGTTGCTGTGGTTATGTGAAACTTCTACCCGAATTTTCTTTCTGAATAACAACTCTATATCTACAACAACTGCTGAAGCCTCTAGGTATTTAAAATACGTCAAAAATAGCCAGCTGCAGCAAATGGGATGAACCATTTGGATTAGGTAAAAGGATAGCGAAAATTTTTAATTAAAAGAATAATAGCAGTTCTTTATTTTGTTTTATGCATCGCGTTAGTTTCAGCAGGGTTTCATTTTGAGCATACGTGAAACGACGAGCTGTCAGACAGACACGAGGATCTTGTAAGAGTGCTTTGTTGGAAGAGTACGCTAACAGAAGCACTAATATCATTATTACCGCTTCTAATATGATTATTGCACTAGTCCGATCCTATCTTCGCTTTGAAGAAGAAAGATGTTCAGTGAGACATGCACAATGATAGTTTCCGTTTACTTCTCATTTTTTTCGTCTTCCCTTCTCGTTCCATTCTGGAATGAAGCCAAGTACCCGTCGTGTCCTTTGATGGTATCTATCCATTTCCAGAAATCCGTACCTATATCTATGCAGTACATAAAGGTAATGATATGTATTCAGCATCTGTACTTGAGACGGACGGAGTGTCTGCAATATTAATGATAATGTGGGGAGCAATTTAGAAACCATATCCACATTTCTTCTTAACTTTCATGTGCATATTATCCCTAGCCATACAGTTTCACCATTAAGCGGAAAGTATCATATGTTTAACCCTTTTCATTCTTTGTATTCTATCCGAATCAAATTTCCAAGAGAGATTAAAGGTCGGCCACATTTGTGTACCTTTGAGATATTACCGCATAGTATAAACATGTGGACGACAGAATGTCAACAGTTGCTCGTTTTACCTGGACATTGCCAAAAAAAAGTAGCCGGTTTCCAAAGTTTATCTGAATGCTGCATTTTGTACCCAGTGGGGAAATCCGTTTGAATGTTTGGGAATTTTAAAATTGAGCGAATTCCTCCAGTGGGCAAACTACAGAAAACTGATTTTATTGATTGAAAAGACGGAGTGACGAATGTGGAGCGTATGCTCTGTTCCAGACGGAAGGATGGATGAAATAAAATAACAGGGCCAAGAAAGTATGAGTGAATGCGCGTGGTTATTTGCATTGGAAATTACTTTTCTTCCTTTCGGGAAGCTATTACAAATGTTTATTTAAAATGGAATGTGTCTTAAGATGCTGGGAAAGGAGCATATTATTTTGAAACGGAGGAAGTTGTGAAGCTTCATGTGCAATAAAAATAAACAAAAAACGTGCCTACATTTATTTCTCGTCATTCGTTGCTGTTGCACGTGTAAAATGGCTACCACTTTTCTACCTTGAATAATAAATGGGATATTATGTGTTAGTAAGGTCTAGTAGACATATAAAACTAGATTCCAATTCCAACTCCAACACTAATCCTCCTACTAGGGAATATAAAAACAAAAAACAAGAGTTTGATGGGGGGAAAATACGGAAAGAAACAAGCCATGTGTGGTTTTGGAAGCAAAGAAAGAAATATCTAAAAACCAACTCTCAGCAGATTGCAATGATCTTTATATTTTTACATATATTATAACCTCGCAAAGAAGGGCAAAGTCAAACTAGCAAAAAACTTTTGAAACCGAACATAAAAATTTACTCGTGGTGAATATGGCGCATATTTACACCACATCTCATTGCTCCTCTCTTTTTTCACTAGCAAAAAATTGAAAGGAGTGAGTACGAGGGAGTGAAAAAAGTACGGGAAACATCAGCATAAAGGCAGAATATAGGCGTGTAATTGGTTAGGTTGAGTGTGGTTCCTTAGTTGAATGAATTATGTATGTTCATGTCATGACTTTTAGCATTCTCACATTCACATTTTGTGCTTGTACTACTTCCTTTCGGTTTTTATTTTTTCTCGGATTTTTCCAGCAAACACATAATCCACCTTTGTATATTTTATGTCGCAAAACAAACTTAGCACAGGCACAAGATGGACCTCGTTTTCCTCTACGATTATATAAGTCTTATACTTATTTTCCACACTTCGGTTCACGTGGAGCATGCTAGGCTCTTATGCATTGAAGAGAGTAACGATGATAATGTTGATGACTATATTCATTACATATTTTCTTTACATATTTGTACTTTTGACATAACGTGGTGCTTGCGAAAACCTTTAAAATGGCCCTTGTCCTCGCCTACTTTTACTTTTACTTGATACTATTACTCAGCAAAACTCCCAGGATGATGATTATCATATTTTGTGCTGCCTTTTACACTGTATTTCCGTACTAAAATCCACTCAGCCTCTCATCATGTTACTCAAATTTATCTCTGTACATTTTAAATGGGCATAGAAAATGCATGAGAAAGGTATTTGGTCCGTTTTTGTGAGTGAGCAAAACTTGTTCTCACCTTAGCCAACTCCCCTTGCGAGTTCTTCTACTCATTTCACAACTTTTTTTTATTCTATCTTTTCATGCAAAAACTTTTTTCTCCACTTACATGGAAAACCTCTAGCATTTTGATAAAGGTAACCAAAATAATGAAAAAGTACTTACTTATCTACTGCCACTGCAATTCTACGCCCCTATTCCTCTTTTAATACTTGTCTGAGCGAACATAAGTAAACACCGTGGCTCTCGTTTTAAAAATTCATGTTTTTTTTCAGCATGAAAGTAAATGGTGAATAGAACCTCATTTTTGTTTAATAATCTTCCACATATTATTACTATTCATGGGAGTCTAACCGAAAATCTGTATTAGTGATGTGCAGCTAATGTTCATACCAGCACCGATGTATGTACTTCCCTCCTTCTTTCAAACTATCAAAGATGTTCCATTTTGTGCCTTTACTTAATTTTGGAAAGTGGCTTCCAGCAAACTCTACGTCATTCAAAATGAAACCAAACTCTTTGTTCCAAAAATGCATGTAATATTTACAGCTAAAGTGAAGTGAAAATGTGAGGGCAAAAGAGGGAGAGAAAGTTTCATCAGCAGAACAGATCATATGGTATAGCAGAGCAAATAACAATGTGTCTGTGTTAGCCTCCATAAAATATTTGCCACACATATCAGACGCATTAGTGTCTATCGCCCGGAATTCTTTTTATACACTTTTTTTCGTCGAGATGGGATTTCAAGAAATCAATCTAACTAATATGTTCACCAAGTACTACACACGCAATTCCATTTCATCATCCATTGAAATGGACTGAAAGGGTTGTTCCTGGCTAGTATTTACGTTACGCTAGTTATATAACCCCTGACTGTTTTTAAAGAGCTCTAGCGAGAACGTGAGTGTAACTGTAGATTTGAATGATGTGATGATCGAAAGGGCACTATGGGAATGAATATCAGGTTTGGCGTTGTGTATTGCTTTAACAGGAGACCATGTAATGCTTAAGAAATAAAGCGAGAGAAAATGAACCCGCAAAACATGAGCTTCTCTTAGAACATACTTATTTTCTGATTTACTAACTGATTCTCCTCCACTTATTTTAATAGAGGGCCAACTTTGAGCAATAGTACTGCCCTGTGTTAATGACAACTGCACAATAAAATTAGAAACTGATATTGTCATGCAAGACCAATACGAAAATTGTAGGAGGGGAGAAGATGGAAGGAGAAAAAACTGTTTTGCATAAGAGAGTAAAGTAGTTGAAGTCTAATTTCAATAGTCTTCTCCGCTATTCCTGCTTCCTCTACTTTCTTTTACTTCTTCACTCCCGCACTTCCTTCCGTTTCATACTCTCGACTAAAGTAGTCTTCAACACGCACACAATAAGCAATGTAGAAAACTCTGGAGAAACGGAGAAAGCAAGTGAAATGAGAGAGGTTCACTTGTACAACTTACTCCTTCAGCTTTAGAGGAAACTTTTGAGATCATGTTTCATGTTCCACATTTCACTTTGACCAGATTAGGTGCTCATGTCAGCTTCATTCTTGAGCAAGAGTTGGAGAAACCTTTCCTTGAACAGAGTCTAGAAAATACGGAGATGCAATATTCCGACTAGTAGTTATGTACTATACGAAATTACTCGGAGGTTTTAGTTTTTGCTCATCTCTCTCTCTCTCTCTCTCTGTCTTTCCCTTACAGTTTGTATGTAAGGTAATATTGTAATATTATTCAAGTTTTTAAGGGAAAAGTTTCATATTTTTCATTACTTTGTCTTCCCCTCTTGGCATTATTAGTACTTGAAATAGTTGCTAGTTGAAAAAATGCTTGGAGAAGAAAGAAAGTTGAATTAAAAATTTGCTCTTTTTTTGTTTGTAAATTACAGGCCAGATGTCTAGTGAAGAATGAAGTCTGAAAATGCACTTTGTTAAAATCGTGGTATTAGGAGCGTCCAACGTTGGGAAAACCTCGATTATTCAAGTAAGTCATCATGATCATCCCCTTCGTCGTCGTCAGTAAGTTTCTCTTCTTCTTTCACCAACTTCATCTCCTCCCATTCTTTGCTGGATGAAGGAGAGAGAAAGCAAAGGACAATGGAGAAAATTGCCACTTTTTTGTATGCATCCCATACCTTATATAGGATTCATGGTGGAGTAAACAAAAGAGCGATTAAGTTCACATAAATACAATCGCCAACTTTTTCGCACACACATAGGCACTTTCTTCCGCGTACTCTCCATCAGTTTTCGTGTTCCTTTCCCAACAAACCGAAAGCATTATATTGAGGACAGAAGGAGAATGGGAATATGTGCAAAAGTTTACAAAAGCGGCACTCTTTTCTCTTCCCCGTGTATTATTCATCTTTATGAGTTTAGTATAAAGGGAGCCATGGCCAAAACAGCATTTATTTTTCACTAACTCATTTACGTGGGCTCAATACTACTAGCTACCTACCACACACCACTCCAAGCTTGGACACTATT
Source organism: Orchesella cincta (assembly GCA_001718145.1). Lineage (NCBI taxonomy): Eukaryota > Metazoa > Arthropoda > Collembola > Entomobryomorpha > Orchesellidae > Orchesella > Orchesella cincta. The sequence continues at coordinate 154,373 of LJIJ01000218.1, read as the reverse complement.
TACTATGGTCGTTTTCGGGGTAAACGCCATTAGCAAAATCCCCAACCCTATGTCAAAGTCAATTACGAGGAAAAGTGTCTAGTGAAAGGAGGCGGGTTTGCATGGTACAGGAAGGAAAATGAAAAAGCCCTTTATAAATCATACTAAAATACGCAGTGCTCTCCCACACGCAATTTGACAGAGGACGAAAGGCCAAATGAAATCCACAGGTTTGGGTATATTGTTTGTGCTGCAAACTTATGTCTTTACCGAAACAAGGGGCTACAGGTTTGCATGTTTCAAATGAAAAAGCAATTAGCTAGATTGGGTATGCTTGGGTGCCTCCTAATATGTAAAGCATTTTATGGCAATGCAATTTAATAGTTGAGCAGGAGCTCATTGATTCGTTAGAGTTAGCTTAGCAACTGTTGTTTTGTCGAGTATGTTTTTCCTATTGTTTACGCTCCTTGTGCTCCTTGACAAGATAGTTTCAAGGTATTTAATGTCATGCCCCAGTTTTGTGTCTTCCTTTGGCACCAAAACAACTCCTGGAAGTGGTGTATTTAATTACAAAACAGGGGCATCTGGCTGTGTACCTATCGAATTAGTTGGGGTAAGTGTCACATAGCATTTTTCGGAGTAATGTGCAACCTATCATAATCATCATCAAAACGAGCTGTTTTTTCTACTTGACTTCCCGTCTATCTTTACGTGGTTTCTTTGAGTTTGAGAACAGCGTTCCTTGTAATTGAACACAGGGCTCAGAACTAAGAGCGCAAGAATGAAAAGCAATCAGAAACCATTCCCCATTTTCACATCACCTAACCTCCACTACCATCACATCACCACCATCCTACCACTTCTTAGTCGTCCTCTCCTTCGTTTTATATTACACAAGGAGATACCACACATAGCCCGTGTACATCCATGAGTATTGAGATATTATATTTTATTATATTAAATTCTTGGTTAATTTACACCGTGTATCTCCCATCTACTAGACACACTCAAGCTTGGAATATTAAAGGGTATCATTACAAAATACGCTGTAATGTCCCATATTCCGTTTCCTCCTTTCTCTGTCCTTTGCCACTCTCCACACATACATGTTTCTCACTAATATATACTTCTGCTAATAACCGCCATTAAACGATTATGGCGTGAAGGAGAGTGGGAGCAATAGGATCGCTAATTTCTTCAAGGCACTTTACCATTTAGTTGGATAATAGAGCCCTAAAACGACTGTCGTAGGTGAATGTCAAAGAAATCTATGAGTTATTATTATAGCAGGTGATTAAATTTGAAATGGAAGGAAAGTGCGAAGAATATAGAAAATAAAAGCTTAGCCGTCATAATCATATATTCTTCAAGGTTGACGTATGGTAGTGGCACAGAGTCAACAATAGCGGCACAACAGTAATTTCCTTTCGTTAAGAATATCATATCCACTTTTTGCTAGAGGAGCGGTTGCCTCCATCACCATCATCATTATCACACTTTTTTAGTCAGTGTAAATATAACGGTGGTATAAATGGAACCGGGAGAGTATTTTTGTCCCATCATGAACATCGTCAATAGACATAGTACACGATTTGCCCATTCATTTCCTAAGGACACCACAGACTTCATATTTATACTCTTCCATAAAGGTACATACACATGGTCTTATAAAATCAAACCAGTTTTCACAACATATTTATTCACATTATAGCTAGTAATAGCCACACTAATACTCAAAGCAATAATAGAATAGTCATTGCGTCCTGGTGCATAAGTGAGACGAAAAGACAATTGCAATTTCTTAACTCACTCATCGCACATCGCATCACTACACAAGAAAGAACTAATACGCATTACGTTACGTGTGGCAGTAAATGTTCATTTACAATAAAGTAAGGATTTCTCCAATGATGCAAAATAAAAGGATGTGGTGTGGTTCAAGAGTGGGAGTCGGAGTGCAGCGATGCGTGTTTGTTCTGGCGAACGATTATCATTATCTTTGAGTCGCCGTCGTAATCAAAATATCATCAGGAGTACCACCAGGATCAATATTGGGCCCACTGTTGTACTCACTGTTTGTAAATGATTTGGTAGTGCAATAGATCTGAGTTACCGCTCTCTATGCAGATGACTTAGTAATCTATACATCGTGCTCAACATTTCAGGAGGGGGCTCAGAAAATCAACGATTGTATGATTAAACTAGAAAAGTGGTGTAATGACAATGGGTTAAAAATGAATGCATCGAAAACTAAGTGTATGAGTTTCTATAAGGCGCATGATCCAACAGGTAAAACCCAAGAGTTAGGAAAAATATTTGTTAACAACCAAGAAGTTGAAAATGTAGAAACATTTAAGTATCTAGGCACAGAGATAGATAGAAATCTTAGTTTCAAGAAACATGAGAAAGCTGTAGAAGGTAAGGTAACGGAGCTCTCTCTAAACTGTATTGTGCAAAAAGAATGTTACCGACTAGCATAATTAAAACTGTACTGTCAGCATACGTAGTAAGTACTATAGATTTTGTAATAAATGTTTGGGCATTTAGATCAAGCACACTAGAGAATATGCAGAAGAAAATAAATACATTTGTCCTAGCTTATTTTCTGCCTAGTCTCTCAAAAAGCGTGCTAGATCTATGCTCAAAGAAATCGACATAAACGAGTTTCTAAAAAGCTAGATCTTCTAACTAAATTGAAAGAAGAAAATTATCATTGTTAAAATTTGTATTCAAAAAAAGGAAATCCGAACTGTTTAAAGACTACTTTAGTAATAGGAATAGGAGTGTGCGTGCTCTGGACAAGCTTGTAGTTCCAAAACACCACACTCAGCTATATAAGCAGAGTGTAAAGTGGACAGGTACAAATGTATGGAATGAATACTACAAACATTTTAGTGTATATGATGATGAGATCAAATTTGATGAATTCGTAGACACGTGTAAAGCTCAAATGGTTTATGAAAGAGGAAAAATATTTATCTAATTTCAAAAGTTAATGTTTTATTATGACTCGGATTGTAATTTTGAAAAGGTCTGTATACGGAATATTGTTAGCAACTATTGTTGTAAGTGTTAGGGTAGGAAGACCAGACTATGTAATGACTGATACCCAAAAACACATGAATAAAGTTTATTCATTCATTCATTCATAATCGTCATTATTATTGTTGCTATTAAAGCTATTAATACGGTGAGCATTACAAGGGACTAAGTCTTGTGGTGAGATTTCTCATGTCTGACAAGCATTCTTTATGATTATATGGGATGGAGGAAAGGGCAGTATAAAGGGAGTTAGTGGAACGTGAGAGATTCAATTCTTTAGGTTCTGGAGGCGGAAGGAAGGAGCAGGACGGAGAAAGGAATGAGAAGGGAAAGCAAACTACACAAAGATAAATGACCAACTGTTTCGCCCTATAACTTTTCCTAATAGCATGCATGCCATGTCATGCTTTTCCAATCCAGAAGTGAAAGCAGGATCGCAAGATTCAGTTTCTGCAAAATATGTCAGAACTTCCTGCTCGCCACATTTGCAAAGGAAATAGCTGAAAATCGCGCATATGTGGTCTAGCGCTATAAAATATTGATTACGAGCATATATACTGATATACATGTAATTATTATGAAATGGAGGTGATGGTGATGGTGGTAAAGTAAGGAAATGAAATGGGTTTTCTGGGGACTCCTCCAACATTTTGTATTGGGGCGACAATCAAATTGCAGAAAGACTGAGGGAAATGGGAGAGGGGCACAACGAAAAGGAAATGAATGCAAGAGCAACCCATGATTGAGTTGGGATTACTGGTCTAGCCAGGCCTAGGTTTAAATGTATGAAATGGATTTATTACACACTGTAGTATAGCTAGGATTCTCCTCCCATTTTCACGGCACACACATCACATCCAACATCCACATCCCGACGAAACGGTTTATTTAATACCTTAAATTGGAATAAAAAGAATCCATACTAATGCACCGGACGCCAATGCAATGTTGTTTCCGAATAAATCCATTAAACACAAAGTTTTCAAGGTATAAACACTCATTCACTTTATCATTATTACTTCCCTTACAACGGCTCTTTTGTAGTCATCCTTACAAACGGCATGGCGTACAAAATTTGAACAAAGGACACACATGAGTGTATATGTTTATACATCTTCAAGCAACAAGGGTGGACCGCTGTGGGCTCTATAAATGCTTGAGAATTGTTTCATTTCATTTCATCATTACTCCATTCTGCGACTGAGTAAAACTGTGTGGAGAAAGTAAAGTGAAAGACAAGGTTAGGGAGAAAGGAAGGCATGAGCACAATGCAACTCTCCGTGTTTACCAGTGAAGGATCTTGAAACAAAAGAAGTAAAGTTTTTATGGGTGAGAACATAGGAGAAAGTTGGGGAAAATGTTTTACAGGTACATCCAAAGGTTATAAATGGGTTGTAGCAGCCAATATGTACCAGCTAGGTTGGGGACCAGGAAAAAATGAAAGTTTATTCAATGATCGTGTACAATGTGGCAGTAAACGAAATAGTAGCATGGGAGTATTGAATTTTGTATGGTAAAGTAGAAAATGGGGAAATGGTTGTCGTATCGTAGTAATCGTGGTGGGGATATTGAAGTAGGCTAGTCATCAACAAGAGAAACAAGTATGAATAAAAGTTAGCTATATTTCCCATCTCCGTTTATTGTCTTTTATTGCCTCCCTGTTTCTTACACAGTTATTTGTTTTTATGTCCTGCAGCAATTCACAACGAATACCTTCCCAGAGGAGTATTGTTCAACGGTTCGGCCTTTGGTGCACACGCGGACAGTGATGCTGGATAACAGAGTTTACCAGCTCAAGATAGTGGACTTGCCTCCACTGAGCTCCTTTCCTCAAAATTCTTTGGAGGAGTGGACGGGCGGCGTGTCACTTCGAAGTGCATCTGCCTACATACTCGTCTACGATGCCTCGAACTTGGACTCTTTTCAACAGTTGAAGACACTCAAAGAGCAAATCTATGACTCGCGGGATATGCACAATGTGCCGGTTCTCGTGGTGGCTAACAAATTCGACATGCTGCCATCAACATCCCTCCCGGCCCAGCCTTCTCAAGAGAGCCGAGAGCGGAGAGACATTTGCTCAATGGTCAGAAAGCAGTGGAAACTGACTCATGTGGAGTGTAGTGCCAAATTTAATTGGAGGATCGTTTCCCTATTCAAAGAAATCACGAGACTCTGTGATCTCATTGATATGGCTCATACCAAGGAGTCACTTCACATGTCACATATGGAAAGCTTTCATCCTCTCAATAGAGAAAAATGTGCCATCAGTTGACTACTTCCGAGCAGTGACAACCGCTGCTACTAACTAACAGTAATTTATTAACGGCTAAACAATTTACCAATATTCATTATAATATGCTACAACATAAAAAATATAGCTCTAGGCTCATTATACTGATAACATCTGATTGATGTAAGTACTTATAATATCATGGAAGTTTTGTTAGGCTAACAATAACAGTAGAATTACACTAATGAAGCAAGTCGTCCCTTCGTCGTCATTATCGTTAAGCTAAACTATTATAATTACAACACTGCATCCAGTTGCAATTATGCAGAGTTAGTGTTGCTACCACGTCCTCGATTCTAGAAAAGGCGAAGGAGGATGAGTAGGATGAAAGTGGAGGAGATAATTTTCAAGCTAGTGTACGAAACTGAGGATTGCATTGCATTCGAATGTTGAGCTGGTGAAATCAACCTACATATTAATACTGTGCTTAACAAGAGTATGTTGCTTAAACACTACACAACTTTCATCTTTTCTCTGCAGAGAAGTCGCCTCTCTTTTACTGTAATACTTATTCATGTGCTATCAATGAGTTTCATTATCTTTCATGTCGTCAAAGAAATTTACAGGAAGAGCCTATATAAATATTACATAGGGTAATTATTATGCTACGATACAAACCTGATGATATATTATTATAGCAAATTTTCCAAGCAGAACACTTGTGCTCTAAATAAACACAGAAGCAACAGCAGTGCTATAAAACCAGCAAAAATGCATTTAACTAAATACATTCTACATTCCAAAATCTTCATAAAAGAAACGCAATATTTAAATGAAAGAAAGGCGTATTATTAACTAAAATCGTAGTGAGGTGCACTTACGTATGCCAAACATTATCATCTTTAAAAAAGCTGCGCGATCAGAGTTCTAAATACGAATATATAAACAACATGTGCTTAATATATTACACAATATGGTAAGTAAAGAGTAACAGCCGTCGTCATTGCTTAGAAAAGGCTAATTTATGTTTCTAATGTAGACTTTTTCTTAGTTTTTCCTTGAAACCATTCATGTTGACAAATGTACATACATATATGGTCGTGGATTCTGTATATAGAAAAACTACACGTATTCAATTCAGGAGCTTGTAAAAGAAACAGTAAAGTTTGATATCCAATTTTTAACCAAAAAGTAATCAATAGTGCTCGACCCCACATTATAACCGGCTGATCTCTTCCCTTCGTGGCCCTTCGTCAAGTACATATATGCAATTCCTTATAACCAACCCTTTTCTTTACCCATTCTCTTTCTGGAGTCTCAGAGGGCATAGACAAAGCAAAGTATAGAAAAGTCGATCCCTTGCACTGAGCGAACGGCCTCTCTCCATTCAATCTTTGATAGAGAAAGTGTTTCAGGGAATGAAAGACAAAACAACAGTGGCCCATTACCAGCAATTCACTTCCCTTCACCATTTAACTTTTCTCCTTACCCAATGCAAGCGTAAAAGCTGCATTTATTTCCTTTAAGTCAAGAGATTTGCCCTCTTTTCACTCATATTCTATTGCTCTTAATGCACTAATGAAAAGGTGGAAAAAAGTAAGTTAACATTAGGCCCAGTAAGTAAAAGCTTGGGGACGACAACCAAGGAGAAGAAAAGCCCAACCATGTAATCATTTAGGCTCATCTAACACTAATTTATCTAGTTTCCTCGGAGGAATCCGGAAGAGGTAGTGGCAGTTGGGAAGAGCTGAACCGTGTATATATTTTTATAGCTGCAGAACTCCATATCCTTCCATTCACACGGAAAATGAGAACAAAAATGCATTATGGTATAAAGGTAAAAGGAGAAAAGAAAAGAGTACGAGTTTTTCCCTTTTTTTTACTGTGGAACGAAATAGAATAGCACTACTTACCTTATCCCATATTGGGTATGTTTACATATATACACAACACAAAACGATATGAGTAAAGGTAATCCGAAAGAGGTATTTTTATGTCCTTGAGCAGTGAAAGAAGAACAGGGAAAAGTGTATTCTACAATGTAAAGAGGAGACCTTGGAAAAGGGAAGACTACTTAATTGAAATGGAACTATGAGGACAAACACTGTTTTTTCCATAGACTGTTTTTAAACTACCAACTAGCATTTGTTACCCTTTACTCCATTATCTTTAAACAGAAATCAATTTCCTGGTTCAAATTAGCCATGATATATTTTCAAAGGGCGAAAAGTTTTTTATCACCCAAACAGTTTGCTTCCTTGCTTTTCTCTAACAAAACAACTGATACCGGAGAAAGATCATTTATATTTGAGAGGGGAGATCAAATAAATACTTATTAAATATACATCCATCCAGTGTTCTTCAGTACACCTTTATAGTTAGACAAACGGAACCCATGATAACGCTTAATATCTTTCCTCATTCGGCTTTGTTTATGTGTGTTAATAAAGAAGCTTTATATGTTAGTACCTTAAAATAGCGGAAACATTAAAATATGCATAGGTTTATTAGGTATGCCAACATCACCACAATACATTACATAATCACACAGAATGTCATTATTATCATAGGCATGATTTTATTTTATTTTTTAACAGTTACTGTAAGTTTTTAAGTATATCTGAACGTTATTAATACCTCCGCGTCTAGACAGCCTATAATATATTTATTATATTGATTGACGAAGAAACTGTATAATAAAATTAGTGTTATAAGACTAGTATTGTGCAACTTAATGCTGTGGCAAACTGTAACAGAATCAAAAGTCAAACATACAAGCAAACAAGGTCATATAAAAACGAAAGAGCTATTACCAAAAAGTTTACTTTATGTGAGATACGGTATGACAGTATGAATAGAATTGGTAGTGTGTGTGTGATAGGTTGACGCCGATATTGAAAATACATATGTAATAGGTATCTTAGCCCTCAATTCTTATGATTCTCTACCTATTAGCGAAAAAACAAGTGAAGTAGAAATAAAAATTGTTATAGATCAAATTTACTAATAGTTAAGTATAACAACGCCGTACATAACTAAAACACTTAAACGATAAGGGTTATAAGATGTAAATTTTACTGCATAATAATAATAAACGACTGCCTCGATAAGATATAAAATGGACGATCTAGCAAAAGATTAACAGGATATGTTTACTACGTATATAGAATTAAAATTACTGATATTGACGTTGTAAATGCAATACAGGAATGAAACTATAACATAAAAAGATATATATGGACATATATATAATAAGTTGTACTGACATGAAATGTAGAATCAAGAAAAATATACGCATTATACGCAAAAATGGAATAAAAGCGGTTAAAATGAAAAACGATAGAGCGTTATTATTGCAGTTTAAGTTTAAGTACACCTACATAGCACTACATTCACGAAAATTCAACGGACATTTGAATTAAAAGGTCTCAATGCGAAAGGAGGCATTATTCTCAGAACACGATTCCAATTAAGCCACAAGAAGCATGAAGAAAAAGGTCCTTCTGTTGAAAGTTCTACCCACTGTAATATAGTGACATTTAAGAAATTGAAATGAAGACAATTTCTAAATGTACAGAAAGCTTTATAAACAACCCAAGTTTAAATACGCCTATTTCAGTATAAATCAAGATCCTTCGCCCACACAAAAACTGCGTATTATGCCCGTCCACTATTTAATGGAACTGGAACGAATGGATTAGCTTTCAGGGGAAAAGTAAATGGAACGGGAATTTTACAAATAGCGAAGGCGTTGGAGCAAAATCTTCTTAACATATTTCCCTTTCAATGCTCATTTATTCAAATTAGTACAAGTCGTAACTTATTATGAAAACTTGTTCAAATGTTTAGCATTGATAGTGATACGTATTCAACATCAGTAGGTTTTACCTGGAACTGGTTGTTTACCATAAAGTTTGCTAATTAAGTTTTTGAAAGGAAAGTCGTGACAATTATTAAAGACTCTGTAATTGGGGCAACTAAGCTGTCAGATAAATAGGAAAACCTTTTTTCTGGTAAAAACATCCACGCAAAATACGTCGAGGGCCAAATTGTTGACTGATAATGGGATTGATGCTGCCTACAAACTAAATAATATCAATGTAGTAAGCCATTTTCCCTGCTTTTGATGAAGATTTTCACGCCTACACACTGTTGAGAACTTGTGTGCTCTAAATATCGTATTTGAAACATAAGCTTGTGAAGTGTGATTAAGTCAATACAGCCAACTAACAATTAGAGTAGACTCGTTCTGAAAAGTTCCAGCAGCTATATGAAATCGTCCTGATATCTGTATTTCAGGGGGAATCACAGTTATGCCAATAATAAACACCTCTGTGAGTTATGCTTGTTGGACAGGGTTATCGGCCGGGGGGTAATGTGCTACGTTTGCAATAGGGGCACTTTGAAGTTTTTAGGGTCTTTGTAAAGGGACGGCATTTTCTCAGAGATATAATGACCGATTTGGCTGAAACTTTCGTTGAAATATTCTCTGAAATATTCTCTAAGCGATTCTACAGGTTAAAATTCAAGAGTTTTTGAAAATTTGAAAAAACACGCACGTAAATTTAAACAAAGACGAGCGAATTTTTACAAAAAATTCAAAAACCAATATGAGTACTTAAAGTGCAGAAAATCAAATATATTCTTGAATTTAAAGTTTACTGAAGGCATGGCAGAGGTTGTTAGGAATTTTTGAATGTTTTTAAATTTTTCATAAAAATTATGAAATTTTATGAAAAATTACATTACCCCGGCCGATAACCCTGTCCAACAAGCACAACTCACAGAGGTGTTTATTATTGGCATAACTGTGATTCCCTCTGAAATACACATATCATGTTGATTTCATATAGCTGCTGGAACTTCTCTTTCTCTAAATAATAACTAGGCGCTCGTCTCAAAACCCAAACGGAAGTTGCTAGAAAGGTGACTCAATTTTTCTGCAGGCATCCTATACTCAATGGATTATGTGGGTGAGATTGAAACTTGGAAACCGTAAACCACATGCACACAGATAAAAACTATTTTTGTACCTTTGTCAATTTTTGAATTGCTACTGTAGTTGAACGTATTGTGTTTGAATTTTGGGAAGGAAGAGTAGATTTTTCCTCATGGTTATGCAACTGTATTTAATTTAGGAGACATTGCTGGAAGGAAATAGAATACGTTCACGGTTCGTATCTAAAGTGAGCGAAGCCATATTCTTTAACTCAAAGACATTTCAGTAACATTTTACTGAGATTGCTTGGAAAAAATGGGGAGTCAATCCCTGTAACCAATAATATGCATGGGAGTATGCAAGCATGCAGTACGTATTTTCAGTTTTCCACATTTCACATCATCCCAAGGAAGAAAGCAGTGGAGCGGTAGCAGTAATAATAGCACAATGTTACAAATACATATTTTGACCTGGAATATCCATCAAAAATGTTTCTACTTGGATGCCCACACTTCCCATATTTTGGATGAGTAACTCATGGAATCAAAAAAGGAAGATTAAAGAGAGAAAAAGAATATTATGGACGATGAAAAGGAATAAATGCTATAAGGGTTTACGGTTCCATCCACAATCCTTTCCTTTTTCCTCATGTATACAACCGTTCTCGTCGTCATTCATTCATACATACAAAAAAAATCTCCGAAATTGACTCAGAGTCGGACGTGAAAAATCTTTTTGCAGTTTTTGTACACATATGGTTAACGATGAATCCATGGCTTTCTTCCCATTAAAGTCGGACACACAAGTATAACAAAAACAGCGATGGGGACAGGCAGTAGACCAAATATATGTACTTATACCCAGAGAAACTGTTATATTTATGCTGCTCAAAGGTAAATTCTTATGCGATTTATTTTCTTTAGGAATTACATTTTCGCAACTGATGTGCAAAAATACATAATGCATTTATAAGTTAAATACACAATAATATGCAAGCAGTGGGGGGCTACCCGATCCATTTATATGCAGTTTCCCCTACTAAATATTTTGTGTAGTCAAACTTCCGTTCCAGAATATGACGGGAAAATATATATCAAGCGGATTACTAGTAACTCTTGCAACCACCATAAAATTCATGGCAAGAACTCGAACAAAAAAGAAGCTACTTTTACTTACCGAAACAGTATGGATAGATAATGTACCCGAGTATTTGTGTCTGCTACAGCTTCAATTCATAAATGCCTTCTCAGCCAGTGCAAATCGTAGTAAAAACAATGTGAAAAAAGGATTCATGGAATGAAATGAATAAATCCTGCTATTTATGTCTCTGCATGAAAAAGTCGTGTAATATCCCAGCGTGTGTTGTTCAGCTGTTGCAGTTTCTTTGAAAAAGCGTTAGTAGTACATTATTTACAAAGGAGAGAAACGAGCCAGTCTCTAATTGTAACCGTGAATGCAATGCCGATAAAAGAAAGTTGGAGAAAAGAAGGAAAAATCAGCAATAGAAATAATGTTCAAAGTGCATTTGCCCGACATGTGCTTATACATAAACATACAAATCTGAACCTTTGCCGACATTCGTCAAACTACATACACACGATATCCTTCATTGGCAATTCATTTAGTGGTAAACGCTTTCAAACACTTTCACTTCTTTCATTTATGTAGTAGTTTACGTATTCTGAAAAGTTGCTCGAAAAGCTTAGGTTTTAGTTTACATTTAAACTTTTAGGCAGCAGCATTTTAAAATTTGTAGCATGGTAAGCTAGCAAACCATTAGCATTGTAAAGAACACTTTCTGATAGCTTCGCTATTTTCCTTTTGAAGTGAAACATCTCCTTTCTCCCATTGCATTTTCGTAGTAGTACTGTGTTATCAATAATAAAACGAGTATGTGACTGCATGAGCACAAGCATAGAAACGCACACACAAAGTCAAATGGTTTGAGAACAATGCTCTGAGTGAAAGTGGAGAAAGGAAGGGAAAGTCGAACCAGCCTTGTCTCGTTACATCACTCGACGACTTGGAGCTTAAGTGGAATTTTTCACACGGTACAATATGATATGATACTAAGTTTATTCATGTATGTATGAAGGGGAAGAACGACAACTTCACTCTCACTCTCTCTTTGAGTGCACTGAGCATCCACACACTCACGTAGGTAGTGACAAGTTGTAGGGTAAACTTAAACTATAATGGCGTAAGTCTATTTGGGCAAAAGTTTGTGCTAAAAATGGAGCAAAAATGTTAAGCCTTTATGAAGGTCCACATACATATGTCTCTTGTTATAATACAAATATCATGTTTGTGTCGGAAGGTATTGATTGATTTACCAATCCATCCGTGTCTATCCAACCAAAAATATCCTTGTTTTGATTCAACAAGAAAAGCAACTTTAGACCTAGTGTACAATATGAATACGTGCCAGTCTATAGGTAAGTAGACAGGTGACTGCAGCAGAAACGGATGAACATCACAAAAAAAATTGATGGGATATATGATGAAGCACAATAAAAGATCCGATTCTTTTACCTTTCTGCATCATTGCTATTTTGCTATCATACATTCTTGTGTGTGTACATGCAGACAAGAGGGAAATCGGAAAAGTTACACAATCACCAAGTCGAGTTGGATGCAGGCGAATCGGAAAGAAGGGACGAGGACGAGCTGAATGTATGAATGTTGCAAAGGAAGTTTCCGTTAGCAATGGAAGTCAAAGTTTGGGTATGTCAATGTCTGTTTTGAAACTGAAAAGGGTATTCGTGCAGAATGCACTGCAGAGTTGATATTTTGCATATGGAAAGAAAGGATAAGCAAAAACGCATTGCAAGCATTCCTGGGATTTATTCATGAAATGTGTAAAAAAATATTTTAAGGCAACCAAAGGAATTTATTAAAATCAAACCAGAATGATTTTGTTTTTTAAATGACAATCCCCAAATTTGCTTTAGGTGGGTGTCTGACCGATAACTGCGGAACCGTTTCTTCACTCATATACAATTGTTGAAGTCAAGAGAAAAACCCCTATAGATGAGCAGCTCAATCAGACGAACCAATCATGATTAAGTAAGTAAAAAATACCATGCATTGTAATTAAGAATTTCAATGTCTCAACTCGACTCGTATTACTCTAAAATGCCTTCCTGGATTTTGAAAATACACACAATGATTTGATTTTACCCTCTACTCTTACCACCGTATATTTTAATGGTTTAAAAAAATTGATTTATTATTGTATCAATTTTATCAACTCAGCAACAATGACAAGATGACATCCCGAAGTTACACACTAAAGAGGGAAAACCACGTGAATGAGTTTACAGTGGAACACAATTTGCCACTTTTCTGCCTCTAGTACCACTCTCCTGAATATTCATACATCCATTCAGGAACGCAGTCATTCATGGAGTGCGGGGTACAACACGCTACCGTAAATTGTGTAGGTAGCTCTCACCAAAAATGTGTAACATTCAAAAGGGAGAAAGTGAAAACTACTGGAATTTTTTGTTTATAGTCAGCAAAAACGACATTCTTGAAACATATCATGCTAATCAGACCCATAATATATTACATTAGACGTTTGCATGCAAACTAAGTTGTTTACTCACACGAAGCTTATGATGAAATCAAATTTTACCATTAAATAAGTATCCTCTCCCTTATAAGCTATAGACCAAGAAGCAGTAGATTGAATCCCCACGTGATTCTGTATTAAAATACCGGTAAAGTAACACACGATAAAATTGTATACACAAAACGACACGAACCCGTATAAAGTAAGGACGTGACTCGTGAGTGAGTACATACATCATTGCAACACAAAATCCTGTATGATTCAAGTAGCTAAGATGTAGGTCGATTCTTGGTTGAGAGATATTGCCGAATCATGCAATTTTTTGCTTCTCTCCTGCTTTCTTTCTCCATTTGACCATGAAAGCATTGCATTTTTTATAACAAAAGCGAAGAAAAAATGTTTTACAATTTGTGTAATCCAATGTAAAGGATTCTCTCGATCAAATGCGTAGACAGGTTTTCCTACTCTTTATTTAGAATCCTTCCCTATCGAGGATGTATCATAGCAAAAAAGGATAAACTATTACGGCTGTTTGGTAGAAAAATGTTGAAAAAACACGACATAAATTCGTAAGATGTTAGCTGACTCGCATCGATTCCACCACACCGCCACCCCATTCCCATAATCAGTGCTATCAGCATCACATTCATGATCACCATCATCATCTATCTACCTCGTGGAAAGCTACTGCTGTTTTCTGGGTAAATTGAGGGAACGACGATGGAGAAAGAGGAGGGAAAATATAAGATTTTGCTAAGGAAAAATAACCAGCTGCGTATCAATATTCGAATTAGATATGTTCCTTGCCAAAATGGAGAGAACTTGAGCCCAGATAAAATAGTAAGGTTGATGTAAAAGCATGGATGGATGGTGATTGCATCTCTCCAGCAAAACAAGTGGTGAGCGCACTCAAGTGATACGTAGCATCAATCTTCCCCCCGAATTCTTACTTTCCCTCAAAAAATGTCCCTACAATCGACTTTCTCACTCTGCTGAAAGAAATGATGATGTTGACGACGCTAAAAGTATAAAGTAAGAGGTTTCCTGTAGCATTAAAAGAACTTGAACATCTTCTGCTAGACGTTACTGACATACTTAACGAGTAAGAGGAGGCGTTATTTTGATAAGCTTAAAAGATCACTGGATTTTCTGACGTTTGTCTAACTTAGAAGAGAGATTTTGATATCAGAGAAAAACTGCAGCTAACATTCTCACAACATTCTCTTCCCAAAATTTTTTATGCTGCTTCTTCCATATAGTATCCCGTTAGTGGCAATCACCGCTTGGTCTAATTAACGCTTTTTAGTGATACAACTTTTGCCGTGTTCTTTCTCTTGCTGATGGTCCGGTGTACCTATAAAAGTTTAGCGGACGAAGGAGTGTAAAGCTGAAAAGTCGAAGTGTGTGCGTGCATTTTTTGGTAAATGTGCGAATGTAGCTGGTTGTTGTGACGCTGACGTGCAAATAAAAGTTTGAGAGAGAGAGATGTCAAGGGGATAAAGTAGAATATTGAATCGCACGCAAGAAGTATCAAGCGTAGAGGAAAACGTTCCATCTATCTGAGCATGTTGATGCATGAAGGTACGTACACGGAAAACATTGTACTTTACTGACACACATTTCTTCACTTGAGTGGCCTTTGAAGGGTTTTCATCAACAATTCCATGTAGTGTGGAGTGCTCACTTACATCCCTTTCTCTCATCCGTCATACAACTCTATATGCCTAACCAAACCTGGCTGACATTGCTGCTTTCCCTACATTTCTTCTGTTTACGGAAAATTCGCCTTTTCTCTGATTTGCAGCAACACAGTATTTTTGGCATTCTCTGGTTCAGCACACTTCAGTTTGGTGGGACAAGTGGAACATGTTACATTAGTACGGAGTCACACGAACACTATATAAAAGCATCATATTATACTAGCATTGCATTGATTGTAGATGTTGAAAACTTTCATGAATACAAAACAAGTTCATTAATCATGTCCTCTCCCACTTTTTCTGCACGAAGGAACATCTGAGATGAAAGTTGGCACATTTCAAATAACACTACTTTTTAGGGATCTACAGATAGTACGTACATACATCACAATACATTATGATCCAATAGGTATTGCATTACTCTTGCTAATGCAAGCAAGTCATTTCAAACGAAGTATTTAAAGTGAAATAATACTCGCTGCAAAATAACTCTGGAAACTCATGTTTTCTGCAAAAATTCAAAACGATTGTTTTCTTTTTCAAACAAAAACCACTCTCACAAACTAACGAGCAACACAATTCTACAAGCCAGTTAGCTGCTATTGCAGCGAGCTTATTTATAATGACTTATTTATTCGGACGACTCCATACTTGTATGCCATTTTGTGTGTGGAATATTCGATAATGTTGAAAGTCTTTTTCCTGGAATCCCCACCACGCTACCAAAAAAGATAATAACTGTTATCATGATACGGTAATACCAATAATGTTAATGGTGATCGATATCATGTGAGGAAATGGCTTTCCCATTCTCAGGATCCCGTTTTGATTTCATGCCTCGATGAAGCCCAAAATTATGAATGTTTTATTCATCATCACTCATTGAGCTGAAAATATTCTTGGTCCTGTTTGAATATCATCATGGGCTCCATCATTGTATACACTGCCATCACATCTCGATGGCTTCAAACTATATTGTAACCATTAAAAATACAGTTTCTGCTCTTTTGTGCCCTTTTATACAATTTAATTTTTTTCCAATAAAGGGATCTTGAAGCAATCTACCCGTCTTAATTGAAATGAAATGTTACTCCATACAAGCAGTTGGAAATCTTCCCTTGGCTGCTACACATCCAAACACGACAAAAAATTGGAACGAGAAAGTTAATTGCATCAAGATTGTGAGATCCAGCAAATATTTCTTTGATTCTGATGATAAAATCAAAAATGGGGAAGCTGGATGGAGAAAGCATGAAAATGCAACATCAGAGTAACTATACTATACAATACAATAAATTCAATCATGATATAAAACTTTTCCCATTCCAGTGGGGAATGAAGTAAAGAAGCATCTAAGGCTCGGGGCTGGCCTAATAACTCTATTGTGTTGTGTTGTGCACAGTACATTATTTTCAGTTAAATTTGATACGGGAACGAGGAGACGATGGAGAAAGCAAGAAAAAATAACGACATTATGATACTGTCCTACTTTTTCTCTTGGTTTCTTGAAGTCATGCTCGAGAGTAAAAACAGGAGCAGTGGGGGTAATGATCACATATACCCATTGCACGAGATACATGCTCATTACCTTTATTTCCTTTTCTTTCGGGCGATTTAACAAGCACTATGGAAAAGAGAAAAAGGATGGAGCCTTCCTGACACTTCCTAATTACAAAATATTACAAATTCCTTGTGTATATTATTCCCCTTCCGTTCATAGGCGATATTTTGTAAATACAGACGTACAACTCGCTCGGGGAAAACTATCTGAAATTTGAAGTATTGCTCTTATCACCCAAGACCAATACTTTATAACGAAGATGTTCTATAAGTACCAATGTCAAAAATAGTTTTCCCGTTTCCTTTCTTCTTTTTTCGCTCGTACATAGGGTATGTGCTTGAGCTATGTAAAGTTGAGCTTACAAGTTTTCAAGTAGGACGAAAGATATCGTCCTCACCGTCTTCTATTTTAGTTCTTTGTTTGTTTTATTTTACTCTGTCGAAAGAGAGAAAAGTAACGAAGGGGAAATGATAAGAAGGGATTCCACTAAAAATCCTTGTGTACTTGTGAAAACTAAAATGGAAAAAGAGTAGAGAAGACAAGAAAATCAAACAGGAGCAAATAAGGTGAAAAGTCCTTTTGGACTTGAATCTCTATTCATTTTTGTGTAGTTAACTGATAAGAATAAAGCACAGAGTATACTCAAAAACCCTCTTTATCATGAACTCTACTGCAAGGAAAGTTGTAACAGCGATTCAAATAGTGGAAACATCGAAGTTAAAAAAACATTCCATTCGAATCCAATACGAGCCGTGCTGGATTGCTACCAGTATCAGGATAATTATGTCAACGTCTTTGTCTATTATTGATGATGAGAGTGTTGATGGAATATAAATTTAGATGGCTCAATGTTAATTGACAACTACTGCATTTCATTTTGTCCGTGTTATGCGTGTGTGTGCCCGTTTTCCAATGCTGAAATGAGATGAATGTCAACAAGACAAGAAAGTGAAAGTTGAGAGGGCAATGAAACTGGCCTTCTGCTTGAAACAGTCTTTAGTCGTTCCTTCTGTATTTCTCGTTTCCATTTGACCAGTTGCACTTATACACGTATATTACCGTAAATAACGCAAGAGTAGTATCGTCTTGGGATTCATTCACAAAACGCGTGTATATGGAGCTTTGTCTCATTTTATCATCTTTGCTTTCTCCATTTCCTGGTATTCCTATCTCATCGTCGTTTCCTCATTCCCCTTCAGCTATCAAACAGTTTTTCACTAAAAAGAAGTTAGTTGAGTGTTGTACGTACTTTTCATCTGTAGTTTTGGTCTGGCTTCTCCACTACAAACAAATGATATAAGAATGCCTGAGAGAGCAACTTGTATGAAACAAGATACGGGGAAAAATCTGAAACAGGAAAGGAATAAAGGACATTAAGATATATATACATGATATGAAACGTTTGATTCATGCCCAAACAAAAATCTAGCGAGCCAGAAGGAAATAGAAAAACGAATCTTCAATAAAATTATATATGAAACGAGACTCTCCACTTTTTACAAGTATTCACAAAATTGCTTGTCATCTTTTCCCTGTCCATATAATCTTCTTAGTGGTCTTCTCTATCATTTTTTAAAGAGTTCCAATGTGCCTCTGTAGAAACCTAGCAGATCTCTCTTTTCATCTTGTAAAGGGGGCTTAGAAACGGAAGAAAGTAAGCCTGCTGTATGTCAGTTTGGAACCACGATAAGTATGCAATCAAATCCAGTTCTGCTACGAGCATAATAATGGCAATGCAATCCCACAATATTACTTTCTTAGCTCTTCAGTGGTTTCCAGACCATTCAAAAGATATTCGAGTACTTTCTTAAGTTTCAATTCCACACATGAAATTCCACGAAATAATGTAGACAATTATGAATATTGCTTGGCTAAAGACTTTCTTCTTGTAGACTGCTGCTTCACAGGGAAGCCTGGATGTGTGCACTTATGGAAATCAGAATGGCCTTAAGCTGGCTGGAGTCGGAGAGCCGAAGGCACACTCATCGCATTATCAAACCAAATCCTGACGTGGATACTAGGACTCCTACGCAAGTACTTAAGGCAAGGTAGCTTAAAATCATTCCAGGTTGACTCAGAACGAAGAACCATCTGGACTGAAACAGGAAACATATGTATGGTGTCACGTTGCCAATTCTCAAATGGAAAAACGGACTAGAGGCTTGTAACTTTCTTTTTTAAGCTTGAAGGTTAATATACTACTCCACATTATGATGATGGGGGATGAGGATGTCTTGTCATCTGAAGAGAAATTGCATTGTATTTAGATTACCAACTGTTTCCCAATCCGTCTTTGTCAGGTTGTACGGGAGCGGAAAGGGAAACACATGGGTAAAATCACGCTGTCTCATTTTCTTTATCACATTAAGGGTGACATGTAATGCATTTTTTTACGACAGATCGATCTCTTCCCCGGAATTTTATTACCGTCTTGTCAACGCAATGCATAAGATAGTTTAACAAGAGTGACGCGTGTCGCATTAGAAAAGGGCAACAACAAGCATCAAGATCGCAAACGAGAAAATGTCGGAATCTGAAATGTGTTCTGTGACTCATGGATAAAAATGTAATTGAGATAATGGTGTTAAATCGTGAATGAAAAAAGGAAATCGCTGCCAATGCATTAATTAAAAAAGAGTTCAGCTTGTAGCGGATTTTTTTGGCACAACAACTCTCAAACTAACCAAAAAGCAAAAGTCCTATAGCCGTAGTTGGATTGGGGCTAGTAAAAAGGCTTGGTAAACATGTACATTTTGATAGCGAGTTCAGCAGGAAATGGAATACTGTTGCACAATAATCTGATCCAAAGTTGACAAAAGCTCATTGATTTCAATTTGCAGGATTTTCTCAACAAACTTTGGTCACCCGGATTATTTCTGCTGAAAAAGTCGTTCCCTATCTTTGCCAAGCAGTAAGAGAGAGAGTGTGTGTATGAGAAAGCGGGATGAATGGTCAGTGGAAAATAGGCGTAATTGTACACTCTGGTAAAATAGGGAAGCGGACATGAGGATGTGATGTAGTATCTAAAAGGGAAAGTTGAATGGAGACAGAATGACTTCCATATCCGCTCGATTCTCAGTTGTTAGTAACAATCTCAAATTAATTCGTCTGCCACACACGGACGCACAAACTATATACATACATGATGTTACACACAAATGCACTTTGTGTACAGTGGGATCATTGGAAGTCGTGATGTTGTTCAGGAAAGAATTATGTACTCGCACAAATTGTCAGACGAGCAAAGCTGTGCTCCTAGAAACTGAAGTCAGAGAAAGAAAAAGAGGTACAGAGAAACCGCATTGCTCTTTTGCAATAATGAAATACATGTAAAGCACTCAGAAAACTATTTCATTTGCTGCTGCTCTAAAATCGAAAGAACTAGACTCAAAACTACAATTCTTGTCAACCCCTGTGTGCCACTTTGCAAGCACAAATTGTGCAGCAATATTTGGAGCTTGGAATGAGTGAAGTAAAGTCAGGCCATGGTCATCAAGAGACAAGAGCACTGCTTTGACTGACACAATTTGTAATCTGTGCACAGGAAAAGGGGACGGACGTGATTTGAGGATTATTTTATTTTTACTTTAGTCAGCGTACTCGTCATCCCGTATTGATTTCTCGTGTTGCTCACTCTCTACGAAAAACCGAGTACAATTTTATTGTTATTTTAAAAGAAAAAATACCATTCTCCTCTGCTGCCCATTCATCTACAAAAAGAAGATGGAGATGTGAAAGGAAAGGAAATCTGGAAAAGTTTCAAAAAAAGGGAAGGATTACGTAGATTGCTAGTCCATAGCTTTTCATTGAGTCATCGTCAACTCATTACCATACCATTTCACTTTATATAAATAAAGAATTTCACCCTTTGAGAATGAATTGCATAACTTAGCTTATAGTGCTGAGGCAAGTACAACGAACTACCTTGAGATTGAATGGGAACTAAGGAGTAAACTAACTAATTGAATTACTTTCTTTCTTCATCCGTTTTAAATTCAACTCGCATATTGTTAAATATATACGAAACCTGAACTTTGACTTAAGTTGGTTCAATTTAATTTTGTTGCACAAAGCAAGTTCACAAAATATCATAAAATCCAAAACACATAGGATGTGTGCAGAAGATGGGTTTCTTTTTTCCGTAAATCTGTTTTTGACAATCCCCTCTTTAAAAAACTGCTGACGTCGCAAAGAAAACGTACGTATGCAAATTGCATGTAACGAAATCCCATGTGTATTTTTCCTCCTCCTTTGTAACGATATAGATCATGAAATGATCGTCGTCATCTTTATTTATGTGCAGAAAAATAGCTTCCCGTTATTATCGAACTTGCTAGAAACATGGTTTGCGGAAAGATATCGAGAATGCGATGTAGTCCATCCATCGCTTACTTATCATGTAGTTTTTTTTGAAGTAGAGAATGCACAAGCATAAGTTTCAAGATCATCACGACGATATTACATGCTCTGATACAGATGTTATGATGATGGTGATCATCATCAGGAGCATCCTGGTATCGGGAGTAGTGGCGTGGTGCATATGGTGGAGCTCTTGAAACACCGTTTTTGTGTCTACACTTATTACTAAGAAGAATGCAGTTTAAAGTTTTTAATGCGCTTGTTAGCCACTTGTGCTATGGCTACACATATATAGTATAACCGTAGATATGGCTTAGGTTGCTCCGCTTTTTCTGAAAATTATTACTCTTCGGAAGGATCATAAAGGGTGGTGCATGGAAGTTGCAGAATTCGGAGACCAAAATAGCAATGGGTCATGCCAAGCTAGCCAAGATTCATCTCATCTCACATGCATTATATATTATGGATATACATCTTCATACTTATATTTTTTCTTTGCGCTTGGTCTTCGTCTTCAGTATCTTGTTTTTTGCCATGTTATGTTACACCAAGAGGAAATCGACATAATTCCACGAGGTGCTCACAACCAGGAGTGTGCTGAGGAGCAGATATATGCATGCATAAATATTATGCATAAAATACGAGAAGACACAAGTCTCGCCTCGTTTTCAAAACTTGCAAGCGTACATACATTCAAAGTCGAATTGGATATATGCGTTTAATTCATTTTTATTTGCTCATCCTAAAAGTTAACATTTGTAATGATATCTTTCCCAGTGACAAATATTTGGGAATGAGGGGCAAGCAAAGCCTATATACCATGAACCAGAGAAGGAGAATGCGTCCTTCATAAACTGGCAATTTAGAATATTGTCTCGAACCAAGTTAGTGGTGGGTGGCTGTGCATTGCCATAGTCAGCGTAGCGTAGTAGTGCATGTGTGAGAGTAAGCTTGGAACGGAAAACACAGAACAGTCGGAAAGTGAAATTTTGGTGATTCCAGAGTGATCGAAATCTAGTTGTCAATATATTTCTTGAAACCACCACTCACCATCCGCACCCGTGAACCCATAACAGAAGCAACTCATTTGAGAAATCTGAACTCCTGGAGCGAGTAAAGAGTGGGCGAGTTTTACAGCCAAAATTAGCGACCTGAATTGTCCTTAATTATTATTTAACAACAGTCACCATATTATATCCCAAAGTTTTACCATTTCGTTCAGTCATCGGCATTGTCGCTTCTTTTGTAGCCGTTGTGCTACCATCCCTGCGTATTATTTTACGTGCGAAGTTGTTCCAACGAAATAATATGTGAAATGGTGAGATAGTCGTAGAGCAAAAAAAACCATAAAAATAAAAATTGATTTTTTGTCATTATCAAAGAAATTTAATTGATAACGCATTCCACATATTATACAATCTCGTTCTTACACACAACAATCGTTTCACTACAAAACTAGTCTTTTGCTAGTGCATTCTGACGGTGAATAAATGACGATCGTTTACATGCGAATTAACAGAAATACTTTAAATATATGCTACTTGTCATGTCACTCAATATAATAGTCTAATAACATGGTTGTAAGTAGAGTAGAAGTAAGTAGTTCATGTGAAAAATGTATATATTGCTAGTGTAAAATAATGAACAGCTTTTACTAGTTTATCAACTTAACGAATTGAGAAATCCATAATCAAAAGTAGAAACTCTAGAGCCGCGCATTAAAATATTTTAAACTGGCGACAAGATGTCATTAATCCGCCCAAACTTTTTAAATTCGGGGACGACCATCGCCCAAAAGCCACCTCCACCTTGGGCCCGGGGACCAGCGTTTATTCAACAAGTAACCAGTTTAATATTATGCTTTCAGTGCTTTCATTATGATGATACCATAACACAACATTTTATTAGTCACGCGCACTCGTTACACCTTGAGCACGCCAAGGCTTTAAAATAGGTGAAAACATGGTACAGTAAATACACACAGACAGACAAACTGTGATTTTCACGACTAACTTGTTAGATTACAAAGACCAATTTCCCTTTGTCTTTCTTAGTTGCTTGCTTGGTAAAACAGCCAGCTTTTTCCGTAGAATATTGTTTTCTAGAAAAATTTATTTGACAACTGAATATTTATTTTTTACTTTAAATTTTTTGGTTGCATCTTTTTCTTTTTTGCACTCTTTCATTATCAAAATGTTATTTTTCCTATTTTTTTGCCTAACTGTTAAGAAAAGCTGGCGACTGCATTCTTTGAGACTTCCCGATATCAATGTACACATTCATGTTTTGTGAGTTTTGTGTTGAACGCTTCCTCTCCAGACAAATATTCCACTAAATCACCGTGAGGAACAAGCATATCAAATGAGACTTGAGGTAGAGACCCTCCAAGACAACAAAACTCCTAACTGAACAAAGAAACACAGGAACAGAGCATGAAACTATCCCCTTACCTCATGTTCAACAAAAGACATAGTAATAACAACCGTTACCATCATAGCGCATAATGTTCTTTGTTCATCACCACATCATCTCATCCAATGTTTTCTCTCATATGTCTCAAAAATCTGTTTTTAACTTGTGATTAAATTTTTTTCGTGAATAACTTGTTCCGCTGCTGGGTTGTTTGACGTGTATAGGCGAGTGAAGTGCCATGGAGAAAGAATCTCAAGACTGGGGGAGTCGGAACTAATGCTCAGAAGTCTTCACCAGCCGCCCCTCAGTCTACAGAGCAGGGACAGCCAAAGTCGACTAAATTACAAATTAATTTGAAATCAGTGAAGAAACCTGATGGAGCCACTCAACCAGCAAATGACAAGCTCCCACCAGTTCAGCTAAATCCTGTACTTCCGGACACCAAAGTGGCTACGAACACAAAACCCCCCACTGGGAAAACGATTCCCATTACCATTCAGAAAGCAGACTCTAAACCACCTCCACCAACGACCACAATCCCAATTCAACGACCTCATAATGATCCACCCAAAACTACTGTCATCAAAACGGAGAGCAAAATGAAGAAAGTTGAACCAAACAAACCTCCACCGTCGACTCCAAAGAAGATGGTGCAAGACAAATCCCCAGCTCCTCCCGCACCCCCTGCGCCACCTCCAATGCCAAAAGGACAAGGACCTCCACCACCCCCTCCACCTCCTCCGCCAGGTGGACCTAATGGTGAGTTTCAGAATTTCATGCATGTATACGTACTTAGCGCATCCCCTTCTGGTGAGGAAAGTTGGCAAAAAATGGCGAATGTTATCTAGTATAAACGTTCCCAAAGGAAACATCAATCTAAAAACATGTACATACTATGCAAGTTTGTAAAATTTAGACTTTTCATAGAAAACGCAACAGTCGAAACGAAAGTGGCCATGAATATTATATTTCCACTTGTTTATTGTTTTCATCTGGTGTTCTGTCTGATGTTCTTTTTATCTCTGCCATCCGCACTCACACAGCATCCGATCGCCACTTCCTAGTGTCCATTTTATTATGGTAGAAATAAAAATGAAATAGTACCTCATTTACGACTTCCATTTCAAACTGGTCGCAAGATGTTGGCAAAAGTGAGTAGAAATACGGCTCTAGCGTAATATGTAACGATATATTCGGAGTGAATGAAGGAAAATCATGTCGTAAATATGCAGTAATACAAAAATATATAGCCAAAGTCAGAACCGATATTAAAGGCTGGCTGTATGCATGGGCGCATGTAGCTATATCATGAAAAACATCGGATGTGGAACTGAAATGGAACACGGATCAAGCATTCCAGCTCAGTTAGCTGTGTAGTGGCTAGAGCATCCCATTTCTTCTTAGAGTATATGAGCACAAGATGGTCATGATGATCCTGTTTTGACGCTTTGATGTGGCATTGGAAACTCAATGTACATTCTTTTGAACATAATACCTACACTCCGGAAAGAATAACAATACCATTCTGTCAAGGAAAAAAGAGAAATGGATTTTGTATGGACGTTTTTATCGAATGTTCTTGTTATACAAATTTACCATGACTTTTCACGAGTTTTGGGTCACACGGGAGTGCTTCTTTTACAACTAAACGGAAATAAAGTGTTGAAGTATATATATGTATAGAATAAATGCATTGCATAAGCTTAACCCATATATAGGACTCACCCCAGTTTTCAAAGGAGTTAAAGTCTCAACGAAAGGCATTTGGCAAAACCTATGAATCTGAAGAAGTGATGCATTAATGTGACAAAAACCAACGTTTGTTTTAACAGCAGGACTACCACCAAAGCCTCCCCATGTTAAAGCGAAAATCGAGCAGCTTAAAAAGGCTCCAAGGAAAAGACCTGATTGGTCCACAATGATGAAGGAGATTGAGACAGGACGAAAGTTGAAACGTGTGCAATGTAATGACAGATCAAAGCCAATATTACCCAGAATGAAATCCTGTGGAAAGGTAAATAAAATGAGCGACGACAATGGCAATCCCGAGGAAAGGGAACAAGAGAGGAAAAAAATTATGCTAAAATTATGTCAAGTGAAAGTTTCAACAGACTGAGTTTTTCCTCTCTGCTTCTCTCCAGTTTTCTCTATGAACAATGGGACTAATAGATGAATCTATATTTTTCTTGTTAATTCAAGTTCGTATTTGAATCAGAGGCGAAGCCAGCTACAAAATCCGATGCTTTGCACAACAAGCTCCTGAACGAGATTCAAGGTGGCGTTAAACTCAAGAGAGTTCAATGTAACGATCGAAGCAAGCCCATTCTCAGCGGTAAGTTGGTTGGATTTTCTCTAGATTAAAGAAAATTCCATGAATATTTCATATAGATGATGTGTAGTTTTTCTAGGTGTGTACTTTCTCCGTAATGCGAATGCCGCATCCATTCGAAAATAATGTTTTTAAATGTGAATAAAACACGCTTTCTAATGGTTCATTGCCTAATTTCATGGATTGGAAAGGCGACAAGCTTGAAAGAATGAAAGTAAATGCTTTGTTATTTTCCTTAAAAAGCTTTTTATACTTTTCCCAGGGCTCCGAATCCGGCGACAAAGCAGTGTAGCGGAGACTGATGTGCAGAAAGCTAGCACTAATTTAATTCCAGAACCAGAAGAGCTTGCATTTGTCATGGACATTGATGTATTGAGAGATGAGCTACAGTCAGCGAAACAAATGTTAGAAATGGAAATAGAAACAAAACATAATGTGGAAAAGAAAAATAGGGACCAGAAATGTCAGATTATTGCAATGGAAGCTGAGATTGAGACGCTCAAAGCGAAATTAGGTCTGATTCCAGAAGACGAATGCTCTATGCTCACCAAAGGACTGGGTCGAAGCGACTCAAAAACTTTTAATCATCTCAAAAAGTCAGGCTCAGGCCTCTGGAAATCCCCCTCTATTGTGGGAATCAAAAAGTCCAAATCCGGAATATCTAAAGACTTGCCACCAAAGCCAACTCAGGATAAGGGAGGAGAGTCACAACAGCAGCAAGGCCAGCAAGCACAACAACAACAGAATGAAGATGAATTAATTGAAGTGAATGAGATGGAAGAAGAAATTAGCTCTTTGAAACAAACCGTTCAACATGCAAGAAAACAAGCGGAAGAAATGGAGAAGAAGTATAAGGAGGCTATGGACAAGCTACTTGTTGCTCAGGGTATATAAAAAACTCGCATTACATTCATGAGATATTGCCAAAAAACAGTATAGTACAGATTACAGATAAAAGGGAAAGAGGGCTTTGGCGAAATTGCCCATTTTTCACCCAATCTCTTACTCTATGCACTCTACATGAGGGTAATAATCATAATGGATCTGTGTTCATATCTCTCTTTCTCTCCAATACATTTATGTAGGAACTCTCGAGGACTCGGAGCAGAAGAGAAAAGTGTTGGAGAAAAAGGTGGAAACTTTGCAAGCCCAAAATGGTAAAGGACCAGCTCCTCCAATTGTGCAAACTGCGGAGCGCACTACACAAACCGAGGAGCAAATTCTGGATAGAATGATGACCCGACAGCAGTCCACCAGGGATGATGCCCAAGACGGATTTTCCGGGTCGGAGGAAGACGACTCCGATATGGAAGTGGATGAGGAAACTCTCCAGAGGAAGAAGCAGGATAGGGAGGTTAAACTTTGGGAGAATAAATTAAAGAGCATGAAAGAAAAGCAACACTCCAGCCGACTGGAGCGTCGCAATCTCAAGAACTTACAAAAGAAATTTGAATCCGAGCTCAAAGAGGCAAAGAAAAGGCACAAAAAGTTGCAACGGGAAGTGGACAAGATGGCAAAGATGTTGAAGGAAGCAGAAAAAGATGAGGATGAGGAAAATGAGGACGAGGAGGAAGAAGAGGAACCCGAACCTGAAAAGGAGGAGGAAGAGTCTGATGAGGAAGAAGAGTCGGAGGAGGAAGAGTCTGAATCTGAGTCCGAGGAGGAAGATGAAGAGTCATCGGAGGAGGATGATGAAGATGCGCCACATGATGATCGACTGGCTGTCTATGGAAAGAGGATAAAGCGACGGGAAAATGTACTAAATGCCCTGAGGAAAGGTAACTATTTGTTGAGAGCTAATATTGATCGATTGAAGGATGACTTGGAGGAAGCGAGAATTGCATACCATGACTTGGAACATGAGCTCAGCTCATGTGTGGATGAAATGTAAAGGGATCGACATAAACACCAAAAAGAGATGCAAAGAGAACAACTTCAAATATATGCTTTGTTGTTACCGACAGGCCGAATTGAAATGATATACCTAATATTGATTTTAGCACAATGTGTGCCTCAAAGATGATTTCTAAGTTTTGCAACAATTACTCATGTACATAATACCAGTGTTTACTGTTTACGGTTACTACCTAAATATTAAAGTACTTATTGCACAAAATACAATCAAATAGTTGCACATAAAATACTAACATTTCAACATAAGCCAAATTTTATTTTAAACTTTAAACTCCACTCTTTAAGTTTTCTGTTGTCTAACCCGGTTCTTACTTGATGTGGTGACCAATAATGTTTTTAATATACATGTTGTGTATTATTGCAAATTCGGTAAGACTAACGATACTACAATAACGACACACGTGCAATAAAATTCTCTCGCATGGTGCATAAACATGTGCATGAATCCAAGGATTTTTGTGAGGTGAATAACTTATAAATAGCATTCCAATTCTTTTTAAATTAATCACTTCCTAGCTTTAAAACTGTTGAGTGAATTAAAAGCCTTCTGATTTGGGGAAAAGTTCAACATTCTCCAATTTCCGATTTGCCGTCAAGGTATCAGAACGACGAAGCTAGTCAAATAGAAAATGAGTGAAGTGAACCATTAGAAAAATGTTATTTGTCAATCTGGTTAGGTTGGAATTGGTGATGTTTATCGAAAAACTTAATTAATTATGTTAGCAATGTTTAATCTTGTGTTCTTTCAAGCATTACACATAATAATATGTACTGAAATAAATATCATTATGATAAATAGTAATAGTTTAATTTAAACAAATCATGGAAAAATTAATGCCAATAAAAAATACTACAAGAAATGATATCCTTCCATTTTGAGTTCAATAGAATACACACCGTCAGCGACCATCAATCCGTCAACAGCTGCGTAAATTATTTATATTCATGGCTGTCATTTCCAATATCCACATTTATTTTGGCTCAAGTAATATTTTGGAGGCTATAAAAATTTCCAAGAAAAACAAGTGAGAACGTGAGAAGTGATGGAATCATGGGTGTTCGTTGATGTTTTATCACCACGAATGAGTGGCTACAAACAAGGGAATGGGTGATGTGATACTCAATGTTCTATTACAAACATGCATTATACTAAACCGGCTGGTTGACTAGTGTACAGGTAGTAGGCATAACTCGTTAATGCATTGTATGCTTCCTTTATAGCATAACCAACTGAAATTAATTGTGGACACTGCGCCCATTCACCATTTATTGCAGACATACCACTAGAAACCAAACGGCGATAATAACATATTATGCAGAAGTGTGTGGTGGTGAATGTCGTTGGAATTTTTGTGATCCTGCTATTTTCATCACTGTATCAATGTGCTTCAGATAAAAATGTGGATTCTAAACTTAGACGAGGCACAGATGATGACTCCCACGTATGAACCAAGTGGAATTCTATAAAAACGCCATCAATGTATTGCATTGT
Source organism: Orchesella cincta (assembly GCA_001718145.1). Taxonomy (NCBI): domain Eukaryota; kingdom Metazoa; phylum Arthropoda; class Collembola; order Entomobryomorpha; family Orchesellidae; genus Orchesella; species Orchesella cincta. The sequence continues at coordinate 124,842 of LJIJ01000218.1, read as the reverse complement.
CCGCCTACTCAAAGATGGTGAAAAAAATGCCAAACGTTCCCCTTTCGCGATACGAGAAAAATACGATCAGTATCACTAGGATATTGAATAGTGTCACACAGCAGCACGTAAAAACATCTAATGGTACTATGTATGCATACATATGCAATTTAACCATAATATATGCTACTTCTCCTTGGAAGAAACGCCAGCTGCTCTTCAGATTCGAGATTTTTGAATCGCTCTTCCTCCAACTGATATATATAAATATATACATATTATCCACTACTTACCAAGTCCAAGCTAATGTCCCATTCACTGAATTCAAATGGTATTACACAAATTGTAAAAGCAATTTCAATCCATAACATTTATTTTGCTTTTCCTTTCGACTCGCATTTCATTAGCTTCTCATGCAGTGTCTCCACTTCTGGGTCACCGTCGTAGACTTTGGTTCGCAGCTCTTGTTGGACTTTATCCATAATAATATAGCTGTAATTTTGTGTTTATTCTAAAGTTTGGCTAGTTACGTAACATAACATCAAACATATGTGTCGGGTTTTGGGTGTAGCAATTCTACCAGAAAGATGTCAGTGGCAGTATTCATTCAATAACCTAATAGATATGATTTTCTTTTAGTTGTTTGCATACACATTAGCGCAACTGAGTAAATTGGTGGGGATTATTAATCCGCCACCATCTTTATGGGTTTTTAAAGGTTTACAAGCATTTCTAGTGACACGCACTTTCTTTAATGATTTCAACGTTTTAAAGTTAATCGAGTATGGAGTATGAAATTTTACGTATGAATACTGACTACATGCACATATTTGGGTTTGGAAAAACTACTCTGGTTCAGCAGCAACTTGGTTGACTTTGACTTATGGACTAGGTATTTTTCCATCTTCCTGTATATTAAAAAATGTTTAACAGATAGTGGAAAAGCAAGCGTATAAGTTGTGTTGTCTTAACAAATTATAAGCCAAATGAAGTGGAGACTGAGTCATAGTTTAGTATCCGGGCAAACCTTAAAATGGAGCAGATGTATGTATTTATTGCATTGTCTTAATATTTGTAACTTTGGCCATGAAATTGACAATTGCGGTAATCATAACTTGGTGGTGGTGACAACCACTAAGAATTAGCATCGAAAGCTTACCCTGCTGTGACACGTTTAAGGATTCCTATGTAATGGTGAATCGATATTGCATGAAGCAGAAACGTAACTATTTTGGACGATGAATCACCATCACCACCACATAAAACATATTTTTGACAGCCAGTGTCTCCATCCAGAATACTGATATCAATGGCTCCGTGCTAACTAACGCTAAGCCTGTCGTATTTCATGACGCGAATGCACTTCCTCTGTAAGCTTGTCTAAAACTGATAAACAAACTACATAATTCATTGCCCGCAGTATAATTTCTATTTATCTACATGGTAAACAAAGCAAAAATAAATGTCAGGCGAACTCCACTTGAATGAATGGGCTCAAGCTCAGAGGCTACATTATGAACATGAAATAAGCAAAGTTAAGTCATCAAAGCCATTCCCTATAATATGTTAAAGTGTCGAGAGTAGTGAGCAGATAATGAATTTATGGGATTCGTCACTTTATACCACTTAAGCTCCACTTTCGGACGTGTGTGTTGTGTGTGGCAACACGCGTAGGCGATGAAAATGTTAGGTTTCGCATTTCATAAATCTTCATTTCACATGTTTTTGGAATGACACAAAATTATTGTTATATCTCCGTTAGCATGGAGTGAGATGGAAAAAGTTGACGTTTGTCCCCAGAAAACGTTTGTTACCAACTTCATTAATTAAAAATTGATGCAATTCCTGTCACATTTTGAGCATGAAAAGAAAAGAGGAAAATAATGTTAAAAACGACGGAAGCAAGTTACAGGTGTTTTGTATAAGTACACGAACTGATGTAAGTGAACTGGCTATCACATCCCGTTAGTACAGTAGTTTTACAAAGAAAAACTTTTGAGCATGCTCCCCTTCTCTCCATTTTTAGTAATTGCTGGAAAAGAAAGGAGTAAATTTAACAGTCTCTCCCATGTACATCCTTACCTTCACAGTTAAGTTATGTGATGGTTCTGCAGTTCTGTAGTATTCGTAGCCAAGCTACATGCAAGCATCGAACCCCAGAAACATTATAATATATTATATCTTGTCCTGCTGCACTTGAGCAAGGAGAAGTAGAGCAGGGTGCACAGGTACATTATGGCTAGCTGTCTATGGAAGATTCATGGAAGTTCATGAAGGAAAAGTTTTGCGTGACCTTGGGTCTAATATCGATCACTAAACTCCTTTTTATTTCATGGAAGCGTAACATGCATGCACATATTGAACTAGACCAGAAGAATCAGAGGCGAGGGGTGCAAAACTTTTTTGTTCTTATAAAACTTGCACAAGCTAATACCTAAATCTGTCACTTTAATTTACTTGGCGATATTTCGCAATGAATGCAAAATGGTTTCGACTTTACATTAATAATTTTGCTCTTGGTTTCTGGCATTTGTCAATAGAAATGGTAAATTCAAAAGGATTTTTGTCATTTCCGAAAATGAACTGGCTGGAGATCGCTTTTGTGTCAAGCAAATGAGGTAATATGTATGCTTCAGCTTTCAACTCACTGACTACATAGCACGGAGCGGAGCTCAGCATACAAGCTGAGGAGGCGTTAGGAAACCCTTTCTATCTACATGGTCCTGTTGTCAAATGCATGTATGTAACCTGGTTTCCCAATTTTCTAGAAAGCAACTTTTGAATCCAGTAAACTTGAATAGGATGGTATTACATGCAACGAATGGAAATTGGTGACTCAATGATGATTGAAATATTAATTTGATGAGAGAAATTAATCAAACGAAAAAATGTTGGTCTGCTCATGATTTTGGATTTTTCATAAATCCTTGTCTCATTCAACCCAAAGCTAGAAAAGGAATTTGTTTCATTCTCATTACAAAGGACGATATTTGCTGCACCAATATATGAACATAGTTGTAATTTTTAGCGAATATTATTATTATCTTTTCAACCTCTGCAAACATGTGTGTTTTCTTAGATAGTTTCGAGGACACTAAAACGAAAACTTGACAAACGGGAAAAATTGTCCAAACTTATCCATTGATAATTGTAACCTTGTATGGAAAATCGATAATTCAGTTCTTGGTCGTCTTACACACAGGCACCTATGAATGATATGATGGTTCTCAAACAACGATCCCATTTTTGCTCTTTTTCCATATTTGCACTCTCACTCATGATCATCATCCTGTCCCATCGTGTACGACCTAATCATTATATCTCAATTTTTACGATTGCATTTCATTTTATCTACGTTGGACAAAACTGCAGTTTTCAGGAAGGTATATATACCTGCCCGTTTTCTTTATCATCTTCATTCAGTTCTCACGTCATCATTTTTCACACACTTTTGTCATTTTGATCTTGTCACATCATCATATCATCATGACGTAAGATGTAGGTACGAAAGTGTTTTCATAAATATCTGACATCAACGTTCCGCATCAATGTGTCAAATTATCAAGCAAGTCTGAAAAAAATGAGAAATATTATTACATCCTTCTTTTTCACCTACCTCTCATAATATTTCACCATTTTTACACACATTCTCAATCTACAAAACCTCTTCTTAGACGAGAAGGTGAGGTTCTTCTCTTTTTTGCTCCACATTTCCTGTAATTTGCAACTTTCATATGATGAAATTTCAAACTCATACTCTACTCCGCTCGAGTCATCAACTTCATTCCATTGCCACTTATTTTTACCCACATGCATGCACAACTGCCTGCCTTCACCGTCAAAAAAATTGTTATGAACTGAAATCGCTGATAAAATTATAAATACACTGACAATACACGTCTTCATCACCATTCCAGTTTTCATTTCTCCCTTCTTTCTTTGATCCACTTATTTGTGTGGACACTAATAGCAGCAACTTACACTTTGTCCCATCATCATAAAATAAATCAAAGCTTTTGAGAAAGAAATCAGCCTCAAGACTACACATCACAAGACAAGTGGGAAAAAGCCGCTTTTTTGTCTCTTTTATTTATGGTGACATGTGTAATATCATTGATGATGACGATAATGATGATGTGCACTAGCTTTGGCTTTACACAACGCCCAAATCATCCGCTCCTTCTTCGTCTTTTATAAAAAAGGAGACGGTTTAATCAAAGCGCATAAGTAATACAACTATAAAAAGGTTGGAGGATTGGGTGAAGAAACCAGTAGGATTTGTGAATGAATCAATGACTCCCATAAGGCGAGATTGACAATGTAGACATTTTACATGGAGAGCGTGTGGCTAGCATCCCGATCCCAATTTGATGATCATCACCGTTACAGTTTCGTCCTCATCATTAGTTTTATATTCCTTTTTTGAATGTATTAATATAGAGATTTCACTCCTCTTTCATGGTCCGTCTTTCGGTGGGAGAAGTTGAGGAAAATGTGATGCTCATATTTTTCATACCAGCACCAACCATCATGTTTCCCTACGCGTAAAAACTGAAACCAAGAGATTTTTGTGCATAAATCTAGCATTTTCATAATGTATAAGGAGCAGGGAAATGAGCAAAATAGCATTATTAGTGGTGGTGGTGGTGGATGAAGTGCGGAAATCGGGGACATTGCCTTATATGGTCGTCTTGGTGGCTTGTCTGTATGCAATGTGTGTACTCTGTCTACTATGTTGGGAGTCTGCCGTGTATTATGCACGTTCATTTCTACGCGAGACGACAAGAGAAGAAGAGGAGAGACGGGATATATTTTTGAGTGTTTTTGCGTTTTCCTATATCATTATTGCAGTTTAGTTTCAGTGTGTTTGGGATTGGGATGCCTGAAAAAAGTAGCATTTAGAAGAACTTCTCTCACTTTCAAAGTGACTAAAAAGAAGATTTCCTTAAAATAAGTATATCATGGTGTGGAGTTCTCTGCATATTACACTAACACATCTTATTTTTAATACAGAACAACTTCTCTGACGGAGACCACGTTGAGTTGATGTGTGCAGGTATGTACATACATACATCTATGAACATACATAATATTTTTACTCACACATATTGTTATTATCAAATCCTGATCCTAAGTACATTCTGAGGATAGAGACGAGAATAAAGCACACAAAATAAAACATGTATATAACTAATATACAGAGTGAATGGGGCAGTTTTTTATGGTATCTTCAAGTTCGTATATGATCAACATGATGATGATGCTGCTGTTGCTGATGATGAGGATGATCATCATCATCGTCAAATCATAAAAGTTGTAGTATTATTGGGATTGACTTTGTGACGGGCTGACTGACTGTTGCATTGCATATGTTGTTTCTGTTTTGTATAGATTTTTAACAATATAATTCTCCTTTTTTGCTTTTTCTCTCTGTCTTACATAGACCGATCAACAACTTTACATATCATCATCACCATTACAATATTGTATGGTTGTGGGTATGAGTGTGTGTAAGTAAAGTAGACACTACAATAACATTATCATTTTTTCTTCTCTCTTTGCTCCTCTCCAAGTCAGTGTTGCCTAGTTGGCATTTGCCAAAATATCATCATCATCATTCTCCTCATATTTTCCAGCTTTTCTGCATAATAATAAAAATAAAATATGTGCATGTAGTGCATTCCTTCGGTGTCGGAGAAAAGTAAGTCATAATCCTCAGTAATTGGAGGAGATTAACGAGATTGTGCAAATCCCCACTGAGTTGGAAAAGACACGCAAGTCAGACAACCCAAGAAGGAGTCAAAGTGCAGTTGTTCTTGTTAATTGTTGATAGTTGGTTTGCTACAAAAAGACCGCATCATATCACACTATATTAAGTAAGTAATTAGAAAACAATAATAATATTGTTAAGTCCTCATTCAAAATGTTGGGGCTTGGAATGGGATTGCCAAGAACAAAAAATGTAATGTTTCATACAACAGCCAAAATGCAAAGGTACACACATCCTGTATCAAAACCTGAGGTTACATGAGTTCTTACTTAAGTTGTTTTTGGTGTTTCATTTCATTCTTTATCGCGAGCGTTGCTGTCTTTTATGGTTTTCACCTTAAACTGAGAAGGTGCAAAGATTTTGCATGCTACTCGCTACTACCAGAGTACCAATATCGGCAACATTATTTAGTGGAATGGAAACTGAGTACGTCAGCGTTTCTAGTATGGATCATAATCGTTAAAGTTCTCGTTTATTTATTGAGCCAATCACCATTTGCGGGTTTCCTTTTGTGAAGAAAAGAATTATTGTTTTCTTTTGCTGCAGACACACATTTTTTTTAATTGAATGTACGTGCTTGTTAGGAATCTAATGTTTTATTGTGATTTATCGTAGTCAAAGCAGGAGTAGCTTACTTACAAGTTTGTTAGTTGCTGCTGTAATAAAGTGCTGCATTGACTTGACTTTATCATATTATTCATAACCAACAAAGAATTGGATCTAGTGCAGAACTAGGCTTCCAAAATGATGATGATGAAGGTCATTTTGAGAAGAAGCACAGAGCTAATTTGTACCATGCATTTCACCCAGTGGGATTTGATACGACGTGATTGAGTAATAATTAGGGTTGTCGGCATACCAATAAAAGTAAAACATAATGATATGACATCTTGGCAAATAATCCCTTTCGAAACTTTTGTGTGGGTGTATATCATCATATCCTGTTTCATTGTCATTTCAAGCTAATTTTAGGGAATGATGAGGTGAGGTGCAGTGTAGCACACGTGTTTTAAAACTCTCGCTCAATGTGATGGTGACGACAGTGACGTCATTTTTCTAAATAGAAATTTTCATTCTGTAAAACTCTCCGGAAAACTAATATATATCCTTGACAAATGCGGGGTTATTTGTGCACGTAGACTGTAATTTCCTGTAAATTTGTGCTTCGTTCGTTCGGTGAGATCATTTTTCCATCAAGGGGTCACGGACACGCAGATATTCGTGTGAATTGAAAACACCCGAAAAGTTTTTACGTTGCAACTTGTTTAATGATGATATGATATCTTACATATTTTTATCAGAAATGAAATGAACTCATCATCATTTCCAAAACGGGACAAGTTGGCCTTGCGGTTTCAAAAAATTATTTAGTAATCGTTTATTTTCAGAATAGGTAGTGTATTTTTCCTCTCAAGTGTCGTACATTTTAAGGATTAGATCACAGATCAGATCTCTTTGCATGAGTCTGTTCAGTTCATTGCAGTTGTGAGAAAGTGTAGGTATGAGTCATGGATGGAATAGCACGGCATGCAATGCAAGGGAATGGCAGTGCTTTCATTCATTCATAATGCACAGCATCGACTCATGCATACCTTTCTGCTTGCAGAGTGCAAACGAGAGAGAGAGAGTAGCTTGATCATAATATCATAAACTAAAGTCAAAATCCAACATTACGTTACATGATTTGTTTGATAATCAAAGGTTTGTTGTTGGTGAGTGACAGCTCCGTCATATGGTCTATCAGAGTGTGTGGAGATTGCAATATTTTTTTACGCAGATATAGATAAATGTACATCTTCATCGTGGAGCCGGCATATTCTCCATTGTGTACCTTATGAGTAAACTCACAGTTATGCTCAACAGTTTGGAATTTGAAGGTTGAGGTTAGTTTCAACAAGTTATTTTTCCAGTTCAAAAGCAAGCCCGGGGCTTGAATAAAATTTAGAATTATAGAAAGGTTTTGAGCGTACAAAAATTTGGAGCATCTGTTGAATTTGCAGGGAGATCAGCTGTTACAATGGTCTCTGGGAGGAAATATGTGTAAAGTGAAATTAATTGGTTTATTAGCATGGGGCATAGTTTACAAGGAAAAATATATGTAAATGAAAATCCAACTGTTGAATTAAACTATGCCGTTTTAGTTTAATGACCGGTATCCAGCTCTGGAAGCATATGAAAATAACTAAAATAAGGAGTATACGGAATATATATTGCATATAGCATAAAAGATGTTTGAAACCATGTCAGGATGGAGAGTAAAACTTGCATTCATAAATACATTAGTAATTACTGAAAATACTTTTAAAGTTTGACATGAAGTTAATTGTAGGGTTTCATACTTTCATAGTTTTCCTTTTTAGGTGTAGCTCTTGCTGCCTCTCCACATTTTTATTTGCGGTATTACACACTAACCAGAAAGGAACCAACATTTCCTGTGTGAAAATATCCTGCTAGTTATTCCAAATCTAAGTGAGTGCTCATTTCATTTTTTTCAGAGTGAAGTTGGATCGTGAATTCTGTGCTCAATAAGCTTCAATTACAAATACTGGAGACACTTGCTACAGGAAGCCGTCCAGAAATTTGCCTTTCTTAAGCCATTTAAAGACTAAAATAATATTTATTAAGGAAGAAACTTCAAATCTACCAAAAATTTTGTCAGGTGTGGTCGCCACTTATCTTCGGAGTAGTGTGGACCGCAACTGATTTCCTTGGGAAGTGAAGAACGGTCGTACGAGAGAACACTGATATTCGGACTGTGCTTCACATCTAATATAGGTACGTAAATATTTTCCATGTATGGCAGTGGTTCTTAACAATGATGGCAGTTTTGGATTAAATTGTCAACGTAGTCCTATATAAAGCCCTATATAAGTTCATCTTTAAGCTTACACTCATAATGCTGATGTTGAAGCGCTTTTCTTTATTTCGTTTCTAAGGCATCTAACCTTTTGAATTCTTCTAAACTATAATAAAAGTCAAATGTTGTGATCATCCACAGTGACATATATGAGTTCGGAATGAAATAGTATTATTTGTATTGACTGAATAAACATCTGCGTAAAACGTTGATAGGTATTGTCTTAAGCCAAGTTTGCTTTTTACACAAAATGACGAACACGAATATGATTTAAATTTCAAGATGCCTGCAAAAAAATTAATAGATTTTGATATGAAAATCATCATTTGCCCCAAATCGCTATTAAAGACATAGTAAATTTACATTACTGTTTATTCTCAGTTTTAGCAAAAGTAACCAAACAAGTAAATGTGAACATTTTAAAATGTTGGACCTTTTTTAACAAAATTTCCTAAAAATCTATAAAATAACATTTGATATATATTTGTTTGATTTCGAACCAAAAGGTTTTCGGTACTTAATATTAAACTGCTTTTATGGAAGATTTCCAGTTTTACATATTTTGATGAGACATAATGAATGTCTATGATGTTAGAGACATTTTAACTTCATAAATGTACAACTGGTAAATGAAAACTAAACAATAGTACTGGACACTGGGTGTCGTCTAATTATAAACTTAAATTCTGAAACCTTTCTTCATAAATGGAATTAACACATTTATAATTTTACTACTACTATAATTTTATTAATGGTAATTTTTCATATACAGTGTGAAAAATACTCAAGTTTTATAACGAAAAAAGTTATGTGACAAAAAAGGATTATAATTGAACATGAATCCTAATCGGTTAGTGGAAAAGAAAAATCTATTTAAGTAAGAAGATGTAGAAAAACTCGTTGTAGCTACGAATACGTAGTCAAATTGCAAAAAATAGATTCAGATTACCGTTTGCAAAAACAGTTGTCATAGTGGGTAAATTAACTTACTAGCAACTAGGTAAATGTATCCGATGTCTTGAAATTGGCGATAGTCCTAGATAGTTGCGATAGTTGATTCATACGTACTAATACAAGGCTTACGTAACCGCATGGAAACCGTTGCGGAACCTACAGAATCATTGGGTTTGAAAATTGATAGGAATGCAGCTTACATGTTAATCTTCTTCTTCCATCATCTGATGATGAGAAACCATTTCCGTTTTGATGTCCAGATGGTCCTCAAACACAACATGGCCGCTGCTAACCGTCTCACTAAAGTCATCTGCGTCGCTTGTATATTTTCGAACGCACAGCATCCTTTCGAGAAAGTCAGGCTCCATGGTAGATAAACTGCTGAAAAACTTTTCCCCAGCGGAAGTGAAAGCGTATTTGGTATGGACTGAGATTCCACGGATGCACAAGTACTTCTTGGCAAGTTCAGAGAGCGTTGGGTACCGAGGGTAATTGTCATTCCACCAGGAATAAGGGTCCGTGGTAATATGTGCTATAGGTTCTCTCACGTAGTTTCTCAGTTCCTCTTGCACCTTAGAGCCCGGGGCTGGGGTCTCTGCTCTTCCCATGATTTTTGTCAGCATTGCGGCCAGTTTGGAGCTGTGTTGAGATGACGACGATTGATTATGACTGGTATTCAGAGGGTCAGAGGAGCTTCCGTTCAAAAATTCTGGGTTTTCTGAACGCACTGAGATAATTGTACCAGTATTAGATCCGTTTCCTGTCTCCTTTTCAAACTCATATAGTTTCTCCATAGCAGCATCATACACAAATTGACGATGCTCTTCAGGGAGGAACTGCAAGTTGTAACGGGGGTCCAAAAACGAGCAAATGTGAAGAATGTTGTCTCCAGAATCCACGGAATCCACATTCATGTTATAACTTGACTGGATGAAGCCGCTGACTATATTTGCAACTTGCCGTTTTTGCTCGGGTGGCCATTTTGAGTTTTCAGTATCCACTTGAACATTAAAAAAGCTGTGGATTCCAAAAATAAGTGGAAGAAGGGTGGATGCAGGTATCACTGGTTCATCCAATAAGCTATCCACAATATCCGTAATAGGCTTTTGCATTTTGATCACTGCGTCAATGGTGTCCATTGATACGCTTAAAGGCAGGTTCGCGCAGCGGCCTTTAATTCGAAAGTTTTGAAAGGACTCCATCAATTTCCCTGGGTGACTTTTTAACTCCTTGTAAGCGGGTAGAATTTTCTTGCCTATATTCGTGCAGTCTGCTGCGACGTCACAACCTGTTATTTGCTTTGCGCAAGTGTTAATAACGGTATATGCTTCCCGAAGCACTTGATTAAAGCAGGGAAATGTCCGCACTCCTAAGATCTTTGGTACATGGCCCTGCTGAATGAATGGGAACGTGTTTATCGTTACTGCCGTAATAATTCTTGTATCTTGAGGCAAATCGAGGTCTATCAGCATTATTTCTATTCTGGTGTTGATCTTAGCATACAGGTCAGCAGTGGAAGTCATGAGATTGGTCTCAGGTAGCTGCTGGATTCCAATAAATCTTGATTCCAAGATCCAATCCTGAGAAACAAAATTTGCATTTGCTAGCAAGTATATTTCACAGTTGGTTTTGACCCACAGTTCCAAGTTAAGGGAGATAGGAGTGTGTTGTAAATCTTGACGGGTTCCCATTCTAGATTCAGTGTAGAGTTCGTTGAGGGAGTCGATCAAGGGTAAAAGTATGTTACTTCCTCCGTTACATAGTTGCATCAAATACGCACTGTTGAGACTAGAAATCATTTTACGGAACCCGGCCTCGTTTACAGTTTGCAGTGGCTTCAAGCTAGCAGCCAAGAAGCAAACAATGGATCTGTAAAGTTGAAAAATAGATTTAGCTGTTGTTTAAAACGAAAATTTGTTTCATCCATCATCACTAGCAACATCTTAAGAAGCAATGTGCAACGAGACTTACTTGGTAGCTTCTTCCGACTCCAAAATGGAGTAAGCTTCCGGAGGAGGGCCAGGCATTAGTACATGATTCTTAATGGAACCACCAGAGCTTGAAACATCATGTTCTTTACAATCATAGTCTGCTTCAGGATCAGTCAAAGAGTCGTCTTCCTCAAAAATTTCAGTCTCCCCAACTTCAGCAATGGCTCCACCAACAGCTGCAGTAACAGCACCTGCATTTTCTATTTTTTCTATTGGTAGTGTGGGAGGTGGGGTTTCCACTGGCCGACGTCCACGTCGATTTGCAGGTCGATGTGCAGCTTGCGGAGGTTGTTCTGGTTGGACAAAATTGGCATGTTCGGCAACAAAACGATCTGCATTCTCCCTCTTACAACTAATGTCTGCAACAATGAGCACTTGATCCAAACTTCCAGGATGTTTTCGGTCCAGATGACCTCGCATTCCGGTAGTACTTCCACATGGGAGTTTGAATACCATTCCGCAAAGTCGACACTGCGATTTCGACATTGTGCCTTCTCGGGGAAGTTCTTTGAAGTAGAACCATACTACACTCGTCTTCCGTCCCACTCGGAATACTCGGGGGGCGCCTGGAAGTGCCTCATATCGCTTCCTAAGGTAGAAAAGGAATTGCATACTAAATTAGTTATTGTTGAGACAAACAATCACATGATAAAAAACCTTGAAAAAAACTAATAACAAAAAATGTTACTACATTCCAACAACTACACACACACTCAGTAGAAAATGACACACTTCTAATGTAATAAAACTAAAATAAAAATTGATAAAGTCAAAAGCTTACCGATACTTCCTTTTGGGTGCCATTTTGGGCCGTTTTTTATATGATACCGGAAAGGCTGGAACACTGTTGGAAGACAACGTTGACATAAATTTTCCTTGTGCATTTCGCATTTGCTTTGGTTTCATTGGTATCACAATTGTGAAATGTCACTCTGATGAAATTAATTTATTGTCAAACTTCCCTACAAATTGTCTGAACATTAAATTCCTTATAAACGTCATACCTTTCACGAGTCAACCGAAATGTGACCCGGTCTCAGGCATTTAGAGGGGATGAGACTGGCTAAAACAGTGGCTACTTAGAGGGATGTCTTGTGGTGAAATGCCACAAGTTGCTTAGCTTCGTCTTCGAGTTTGTTAAATTTGTATCTGCAAGGAAGTAGAAGAAACAAATGAGCATTGTTGGTAATTCAAAATGTTGTCGTATCACCCGAAATAACTTTTCAATAAAATTTTTCTTACTTCTCTCTTCAAAGCGTCTTTCCCTCACTCCACTTCTCCTTTGACTGTGCTAGCAGTCCAGCTCGGATTTGTGTACACAGAAAATATTATGTAGCTCTACATGGGAATACAATATTGCTTCTCTTGCTCTGAGCTCGACTAGTTTGTTTCATATAATAAAACTCTTCTTTCAAGCAAACGTGTTGATACTTGGGTTTTCTGCTCACGAACTAGATTATTGTGAAGAGGAACTCTGAAAGTACACCTAGGTGCTCCCTGCTTGCAGTTTCTACATCTATGCTATGCTCTCAATGCCATTTACCAGCTACCTGTCTCAGTGGATCCAAACACAAGTAAAGTGGAGCTCATGGAGATACACAACTGGCTATGTAAATATGTTTAGGCATACATTAACATGTACGATTTTGGTTTGCCATAATCTACGGCTGTCGCTAGGCTGCTGCGCTATAGCCGGTATAGATAAGGAAAGGTTCAGTTGTATGTGCACTTCTTTGTCATACTATATACTAGCTGCCACTATCGCACTACCCGAGATTTTACCGAAGAGAAGATAGTGATGATGATGAACAGAAAATTATGCAAAGAATGAAATACAAGTTTTTTTTAAAACAATGATATCGTTCATCAAATAAAGGGCAAAGGAAGGAACATGGTAGATTTGGGTTCTGTCAAAAATTATGGATAATATTTTACTGCGTTCATAAATGCATTGACCTAGTTGTCAGTCCTTGACTCCTAATGTAAAACACAACATTTGAAAACATTCCGAGTAATATCCATCAAGATTCATTGTTTTTATATTGCATTAAAATGCAAGCATTATAATATGTATGACCAGAAATCTTCTTTTAAATTACTATATTCATTATCATCGAACTATAGAAGCATTTATGGGTATTGAAACCATTCATCCATTAAAATAAAGGTTATTTTTAATGATAGCATGTTCGATTCGAAAATAATATTAACCGTTTCCGGCATGGCTGGATCTCAATGAAATTGAAAAGACGAAATCGATTAAATTCATCCTCATGTTACTCAATAGTTTTGTCCGTTCGTTCGAACGAACGAGGAAATCCATCGTTGCTTCCACAGCATCGAGATATTGGGTGAGGATTTGGGATATAAATGTCGACTACAGTCTGTAACTTTCCATTGCCCTTCTCTACCAGCACAGGCAGCGCTCCTGGTGGATGCAAAACTATTCAAACCCATGCTCTCTCGACTACTAAGTACTTGCTTCAAGGACACTGAACTGCATTGCACACGGAGTAGAGTGTGTGTGTTCTGGAACTAGGGGATATTACTTCACTGCTGCTGCACGATGATTTGCGGTAGCGGTATCTCCGATGTGATGCTTATAAAATAGTGGGATTAAGAATTGAGGAATCGAGATGGAGACGATTCATTTCTAAATAATATGAAGCTTGCTTTCTTATTGGTGTCTCGCAAATTTAGTCACTGGTTTAATTTTTAAGATATGAAGGGAAACGATGCATGTTTGATGGACACAACTAGAGGGTATTTAAAAAGGGTGAATTTACATATCGTATATCTCAAAGTCACTCAAATTTGGGTTACGAACGACCAGAAACGAAAAGAAAACGGTTATCGATGCTGGATGATAATATGCTACGTGAAATATTTGCTTACACACAGAAATTTCATGTATTATATGCTTTGCGAAATAAGTTACAAGAGGAACAATGATGATGATGATTACTGATTTTAACACTGATATAGAATGTAAAAAATGAAAACCGAAGGAAATGCCATGGCTTAAGTTAGTAACCGATGACTGATCATTCTTTTAATTATTTCACAGGTTCATAATGTCATTTCGGGTGGTTCGGTCAAGTAAGTTCCGGCACGTGTACGGATCAGGACTAAAAAGAGAACAATGCTATGATAACATTCGGGTCTCAAAATCATCATGGGACTCCACCTTCTGTGCTGTAAATCCTAAATTCGTTGCTATCATTGTGGAATCTGCTGGTGGTGGGGCATTTATAGTACTCCCCTTAAATAAAGTAAGTTTGTCCGTGCAAATTATGTTATTATGAGTTTCACCTGAAAATGCATGAGATATTATAACACTTTTCTTATTCACGCAGGTTGGTAGAATTCCTCCAGATTACCCCCTGGTTGGAGGTCATAAAGGCCCGGTGTTAGATATAGCGTGGTGTCCGCATAACGACAACGTCATTGCTAGTGGATCCGAAGATTGTTTAGTGAAAGTATGGCAAATTAATGACCATGGGTTGTCACGGTATGACATTTGGAATATTTATGCAAACATATCATAATGAGTTACTTTCACTCGCATACACATGAATGTGATCTGATGATAAAATGTGTGATTATTATCGACTATTTCAGAACGCTTACAGAGTCCGTCGTTGATTTGCAATACCATCAGCGTCGGGTTGGTTTGGTTCTGTGGCATCCCACAGCATTGAATATTCTTCTCACTGCAGGTAAATAACCGATACATAATTCGGATTTCGAAATAAATACATGCCACTACTTATCAACGTGAATTTAAGCATATTTATGCATTTGTAATTTCAGGCAGTGATAATAAGGTAGTCATTTGGAATGTTGGGACGGGAGAACCTCTGGTAGAAATCGATTGCCATCCAGACCTTGTATATTCAGCATGCTGGAATTGGGATGGTTCTCAGTTGGTCACCACTTGTCGTGATAAGAAGCTTCGTATTATTAATCCCCGGACAGGAGAAATCACAGAGGTGAGTAGCATTTTGTAAACGGATAAATGAACATGAATAATGATCACTGTGTTCGTGAATAAGTCATAAATCGTCGTGATATTGTTAATAGGAAGCTGTGAGTCATGAAGGAAGTAAAGGTACAAGAGCAATCTTCCTTCGGAATGGGCTCATATTCACCACAGGTTTCAGTAAAATGAGCGAACGCCAGTATTCACTAAGAGCCCCGGACAACTTGGAAGAGCCCATAGTCATGGTTGAACTGGATACTTCAAATGGTGTCATGTTCCCCCTATACGATCCTGATACGAACCTAGTCTTTCTCTGTGGAAAGGTAAGCGCTACTTTCTCCAGTAATCGACATGTTGATTGATTGGAAACGCTGATAATATGGTATGTTGAACCTAATTTGGTATAATGTGGTGTCTTTGATTGTGATTTTAGGGTGACAGTGTGATTCGATACTTTGAAATCACAGCGGAACCACCTTTTGTTCATTACATCAATACCTTCCAAACCCCGGATCCTCAACGTGGTATAGGAATGATGCCAAAGAGAGGTTGCGATGTTAACAGTTGTGAAATTAGTCGATTCTTTCGTTTGAATAATTCTGGTCTTTGTCAAGTTATTACAATGACAGTGCCACGAAAGGTAATTGCTGTTTGCTATTTTACTAACATATTTGTATAACAAAGTGATCTCGATATATCGATGAGTTGGTAACGTTTTGCTGGTTTACTTTTTGTCCAACAGTCTGAGTTATTTCAAGAGGATTTGTATCCCGATACCACTGGTGACGTACCTGCCCTAACTGCTGAAGAATGGATTGGAGGAAAGGATGCAGACCCCCTGCTCATTTCACTAAAAGAAGGGTATCAAAGTTCAACAAAGAAGGAGTTAAAAGTCAGCAAAAAGGCAAACATTCTGGACAAGAGACATACAGGAAAACCATCCCCTGTTGGAGGTGGCGGTGGAGGCTCTGGAGCATCAGAACCGGCACATGATGATTTCGACGATTTGTCATTAGCCCAAACTGTTTCAACGGTAAGTTTCTAAATTACCGACAAACACAGCTAAATACTTGTGTGTTGTTAAAACATGATTGAAGCAACATTTACTATTTCCTTTACAGCTAAAAATGATAGAGGACATGCAGGATGAAATTCGCAAACTGAAAGCAATAGTTGTGAAACACGAGAAGAGGATTCGAGTTTTAGAAGCCGTCAAACCTGCAACGGACGGTGAGGCTGAGCACGCGCCTCCTCCTCCCGTCTCTGAACCACCACCGCAAATTCTTGTCACGCCTAATAATAATACACATACTTCTGAGGAAATGGCTCCAGATGAAGTGTAATTATTTTAAGGAACAAGTAAATATACTTCAAATCATCATCATCATCATACTACAATGCCAATCAACCATCGCCTAAATCAAAACTTCACACAAGCAAAAATTGGGAAAGCATATATATTCAGAACAAAATTACCTGCAAAGTCTCTCCTCTCAAGTTTACAAAATTAGTCATTTCTCCGGAAACAAACAAAAAAATATTTAAGTATTTAACCATTTTATCATGAATGTGCCTGTGCCTGCAAAAAAAGAAGAAACTATGTTCAAAAATATGTTGATTAAAAAGGTCGTTGTCGTTGGTTTAAATAAGAGAAGAAAGTACTTGTATTAAAAAGCAATAGGGATGTTTATCTATATCATCATAGCGCTTTTCATTAAGTTTAACAAGTTAAGTATTGATGTTCTGCTGTATTTTATGAAATGCTCTATTTAACTTATACATATTATGTATGTGAAACTGTAAGTGCGATAGTTATGTATTGTCAATTACGAATTACAAGAAAATGGTATATTTTAATTTGACTGTGTTAGTCATATATAGGTGTGGCATGAACTGAACCTTGCTTCTGTAAGAAATAATACTACACATTGATATGAATTCACAGGTCGCTATTAACTAACCCCCAAACCAGAATCAGTTAAAAACATTTCATAGTTTTCGCTCTACCGTTTTAAAATCAAGGAAAGATAAGACTTTTGGAGTATGAGCATAATATGTACGGCTTGACAGTGAAAGCAAGAATGTTGGAGAAAGCAAGGATTGAATTACAGTATCTTTCTAACAACACAAAAGTTTTTTTTGCAGTGGATTTTTAACATTATAGCTTTTCGTAAACATCTCATGATTCTCGACGATATTAAATACTTTGGTATGTAAATTAAGTTACTCATTCTGAGAAACATTTTTATCAACATTGATGGACAAAGTTTGGAATTGACGTTAAATTTTTACTAGATAAAGAAATGCATGCTCATGAAAAAAAATTAGTCTGTTTGGCTTTTTCCTAAAACTCAAGAATGATAACGATTATGAGGATTTAGCAGGTATATGGAGGCTTGCGATATATATTATACTGTGCCAAAATTTACTACTGCTTTCATCTAAATGGCAGTACTGAAAAACTATACTTTGTAATAAGTAATTAATGATTAATAGTACTACTACTTATTATGCTTACAAAAATGTTAGGTGTTTTTATATAAAAAAATGTCTTTGTTCAGACACGCTCAGTTGAAGAGTGCATTAATTAATTATGGATGCCGAACCAAATCAGCCTGTTTGTGGAACTGTCATGTTCCCTAGTTAGGTTAAGCAGGGGAACTTGCTCTGATGTGTAACAGTTTATCTTGTGTTTTACAAATCTGTCACTTGAAAACCTCAACAACGATATTCTCTCATGCAATTATTTCCCGCAGGCAGTATTGTATTGCTGTGTGGTTCTGCAACAAACATAAGAATTATATTATTCATAATAATGTATGATACGCGGACACTTTTTTCTGTACATAAACTTATTAATGTAATTAATGTAAAGTTAAACAATGATTATCTGGAACGTCAGATGAAAAAGCCACAAATGTACTATAGTCTTCCATATCTTTGAACAAGCACACAATAAACAATAATATGAATTTATTCATTCATGACTGATTGTGAATGCGGAGCATGTAGGGCATTGCATTGATGTCGATATACCAGTAAATAATAATTAGTTAAGGTGGATCATTAAGACGAATTTTAAAAAACCAAAAAATACCATATTACTATATTGTTTAAGACAGGTAGAAATAATTTATGAGGATGCTAACTTTTATTTAAATAACTAATATCTCCAAGCAACAACTAAACTTAATGTCGTTACAAAAATATATCTATATGATGATGGGATTGATTATTTCTAAGTAACACAATAGAGAATTGTAAAAGTATCATGTATGCATATTAATTATAATCATATATAGCCTGATGGATAAGCTATAAATAATTAAAACAGCCTGATAATTATAATTGAGAGTATTAAAGTAAAACAAAACTCTGTTCAGAAAGATTGAGACAAGTGCCTTGTGAAAACAAAGACCGGACAACATTTTGTCTTCGTTTCGTTTACAAACTTAGTTTCATATCGACGTAAACTGTGCTCCAAATATGATTTTTTTTCTTAAGCTGCATCAAATAATATTTATGTCCGATCGAAGAATCGACATTTTTCGATGTTTTTGCTTTCAAATTAGCAATCCATTCTAGTTGTCAACATGTGAAAACGGCATTTACTCAATTCGTACCAAATCCTTTACAGCGAATTATCGAGGATTCACATGCGGGTACAATTCTCACAGAGAATTATCAACAAAACACACCCTCTGACTCAATTACTATTACTCTCCCATCTTTTTATTCACTTTCGAATGAAAACGAACTGATTTTTTTGTGGTTCAACTACCGATTTCTTTTTTTGACGAATGCTTTTACATTGTATAACATTAATTTTGAAAGCTTTCTTATGTCGTGTCAGTAACAATCAAGTTATAGAGTTAGCAAGATCAGCAAAATTTAGACGATATAACAGGTAACATTACTTACTATATTAAAGGAACCTTATAATTCATAGCGAGGAACGTTTCTGTTTTGTTGTAGTCTTTGGGAATATTAGTGATGCAGTAAGCTACTACTGTTGTATTTTAATGATAACATAAAGTTGAACAAAAATGTCACTAATAATTTATGTACATGGGAAATAAATAGCAGGAAACAATGTTTTGCTACAGAGATTTTAATCAACGAAATGCATACATACAAACAAACAAACAAAATATGATTGTGTTTTAACTAAAGTATACAAAATGAATGTATTTGAGGGTATTTTCAGTGCTTGCCGAAAAAACAAACAAAAATGTATGAAATGAAAGTGAATAAATCTTCATGTATAATTCTTACATTTTTGGCATTAAAGAACTGTCCTGCTGAAAGCTTATTTCATGCAACAATGAAACGATCGTGAAACCTGTCATGCTCATAAAAACATCAAACGGGAAGTTGATTCCGTTCATAGCATCTCTTATCTTCCAGATTCCGTGGAATACAACCATGACGGCATTAGTGAAAACTTCTTGAGCTTGGTTGCAACTTCTCGAACCTTCGGTATCAGAAACGAAGACCTTCGGAATAATGTTTCACATTGCCCCACTTTTATGCCTAGAGTGATAATGCCAAGTAACAAGTTTAGTAAATACTTTTTCCAAAAGCGTAAAATATTGAGTGTCCATTCCAAAACGATATTTATTAATTGAAAGACACAGTTACAGTATCCCATAATCAATGCTACCGCTACCACACCATTAATCATAACAGTTAAATAGCCTTCGTGCCTGAAATTTACGTTAGAACAGTGAGCGTGGATTTAGTCGGTTAGTCAATCATTACCGTCATTTCATAAGAGGATTTAAGTTGACTTATTTGATAATAAGGTGCCAGTTTCCATGAGATCCGTTTATATTCAATTAGTAGCATTATTTATAGACGAATTTAAGTAACTTATTTATGCCGCACAACATGCATATAACATATGGATAGCCAAGTCCCTTCTCGGCATGCTGTCTATCTAGGCTACGCGAGAAATGAGTACGAGATACTTCGAGAGATTTCATGACATTCAATTCCAAAGCAATACAGCTTGATGTAAGTCGTACTACGTGATATGTATCATGTTAGGTACAACGCAATGCCAACACTAGCCTATAGTAAGTTCTCATGCTAAACAAAAACAAACACCTTTGCAAAGCATGACAGGATTCTTATATATAAATGAGGAAAAGACTGATGCACTCGTCTCACTTCAATTTTCCATGTCCTTCAAGGCAGATCTCCAAACCTGTTATTGGAGCTTAGCAACAATAAAAAGCAATAGTTTTTAAGGTATAAAATGATTGTGTGAAACTCCATCAGTTTCATAATTTAATTACATGACATTGACTCTATAAATCTAAAAACAATCATCATTTTAATACACACATATCTGATTGTCAGGATATTCTCATTATGATCTTGATTCAAACACACGCAGTAGGAGATGGATATTCTGCTGTGACAGTCAAATGACAAGCATTTTTTTAAAGAACCGACCCCGTGAAAAAAAGTTGACACCATAAATAATTTTAAGAGTTGGAGTTAGAATTTTTAAATCATGCTTTTCTTTTGAATGACTTAACGAAACACTAATACGACAGTACCAAACACAGAGATAACTTTGTGGCTTGTAGGGTGAACATCAGATGTGAAGTTAAACATTTTAAACTGATTACTTCTGCTGTTATCCGGGTTTCACCTCACGACAGACTCTAAAAAGGAACACACCAGTAACTTGAAATGGTAAGAAAATTAGAATTGAAGTTAAAATTTCATAGCATAAAATTGGGATTACTGACTTAATTTTAACATTCTAAGGACTTCAACATGGCCAACAATGACAACAGTTTAGCTGTATCACCATTCGATTTCCAGAGCTTTAAGAAGCCTCGTCCCGTCCAAGCATGGATACCACTTCCTGGAACAAAACGTAAAGCTTCGTCTGCCAATATTGATGACAAATTTGATCCTGATTGCAGGTAATGCTAAGGAATTATGGTATTGTTCAAAAAGTGTACAACTTTCACTTGTTCAAATGGTCCAAACTTGCTTACTTTTGTGAATTCATATTTTCAGTCCTGCTCCAGCAAAGCAATTTGCAGTGGATGAAGACATAGCAAATGAGATTCTTCGGGATGGATTTTACTACGATCCTTCTATTCCAGAGGTGAAGGTAAAGGTTATGGAGTCCATTGCCGAGGACGAAGAAATGGAAGACGGTACATCCACAGTCGACAGGGATCCAGGTGATACTAGAAATGATACTGATGGGGGCAGCATGAAAATAGATGGGAAGGAATGCTGCGATTCTGTCACACATTCCATGCATGAATCTCATTCGCCCAAAAGTTCAGCTCACTCATTGTCAATGAATGGTGTTTCTCTCATTCTTTCCAATGAAATTCAGGAGACCCTAGCCCAAAAACGGCTAAACGCCGACTTCCTGCTGCACAAACGAATCTCGGAACAAATTGCGCAAGCAAATTCGATGGCTCTTGTACTATGGAAACCGCCGGTGGTTGGACCTTTGGATCACCCAGTGTTAAAACCGATGAAAATAAATACCTCGAAACCATGGAAGAAATCCCATCTCCATTCTGAGCAAGTTCCATCTCTCCCTAATTTAATTCAGTTACCTTCTTTTCCAATTAACTCAAACCTCAACTTATCTCAAGACCATATTGTTCAGGATGGGGACACAGTTGAAATGGACATTTCTTCGTAGTTTGTCCATGAGTGCTTAATAAAGGTCACTATAAACTAATTATTGCAACTATAAAAGTCTGACGTTCCTCATCGTCTAGATGGGATTTATGCGAGTAAGATAAAGTCAATAAACCATTCTACGTTTTACTGTCTGTACACAATCATTTATATATGATGGAACTATACACTAATGATTCATAATTTTAGACTGCGTATCACATCTGAACCTGTATAAATTGATCAATTAAACATAGTGCTAAAATCTAGTGGAGTATGTATGTTAAGTTCAAGCGAAGGTCGCCAGGTAATTTAATAATATTTAAGTAAATTTTTCTCCAACGTTGAATAGCATAAGATGAACAGGAAAAACAGGTTGCACAAAATATTTATTGATCTAGACTTTTTACTAAAGAATATGAAATTATCCAAATAAGCAAATGCTCTAAAACTCTTGTCTCAATACCATTTCAGTAATTTTGTATCAGCTACAACTGTATAATTTTAAAAATTCAAGGTGTTCAAATGACTTAATAAAACTGCAAAATGAAAGAGTACCCATTTAGTTTGTAAAAAGCATCTTTATTTACTTTTAAACATTTTTTCATTGAGTTGCTTCTAAACAGCATAAATGCAATATTATGACAGATCTGGATAAACGAAGCCAGAATTAAGGTTAAAATAAAAATCAGGATTGCACCGAAAGGATATCTTCTTGGAGTGACTTGAGGAATGTGTTTCCATTGATAATTTTTGAGGTGACTACCAGAAACTCTCCTGCAACAAATTAATACTTGTTTTAAACACTCACATCCGGTATTTATTAAAGTTTGATTACTTGCATTGTTCTTACGTTCATCGTCCTGTTGTGCAAGGAAGCGAAGAGCTGATATTTCTGCAAAAGTGCAACCACCAATAAATACGACAACAGTGAACTTTGTTGATCGTTTTCCACTTATGAGTCCCACTGGAATTTCTGTATCTTCATCCACGGTGGGGCCAGGCAGCAGTGAGAGGAGAGAGTCCTTTAAATTAGCCCAAAGTGAAGGCTTAAGTCGGTGTTGAATAAGTCGAATGCTCAAGGGGGCATAACTACAAGGATAGCATCAAATTTTTTGACTTTCTTTCAAGATTTCATATTAATGCATATAATTATGTGAATATTTAAACTCACATGCTATGTACGTAGGCAAAATCTGTTGGATTGATTTCGGAAACATCACAGACTGTTAAATTTAGTGCTCTGCGCAAAGTAGTGTAGCGACTTCCGCCCTGTTATTAGATTTAATTACATGTTATCTCATTTTAAACAAATTTCATAAAAGGTCGCTAGTAACGGTTGGTGTGAAAATTTACCTGAAGTCGCAGCAGCCCCATGGCATAGAGTCTTTGCAACGTTAGAACATGTTGGAACCCATAATTCTGCATGATTAGCCTTTGGTAATGCTGCAATATGTTTGCTTTAAGACCACCACTTGTAATGCCTGGAAATGATTGATTTCAATGTTAGATTGCAAATGCACTGGTATTTTATTAAGTACGGTCAATAAAATTTTGGCTTTACTTTGTATCAGAAGTAGTCTCAGTACAGTGTTTAACGGAGCTTTCTTCCCACACAAGTTCTCAATATGGGAATTAATCTTCTCGGTTCCCATACCACTTAAAAGCTCCTGTTCACATTCCAGACTACTTAAAAATTCATCCGTTTCGGTTTTGGCCTTGATTAGTTCAGCAATCGACGTATCTTAATTTGAAGAATGTACAATCAAAAACTAATACTTGTTATTTCAGCAAGAAATCATGGACTAGACTGCACTAGTTCTTACGGGTTGAAAGTGACTGTTTGAGTGTTTGAATAGCAGGAAGGTGTTGGACCAATTGTTTCATTTCGGTTACTGACATATTCCCTCTTTCTTTCTGTCGCAGTTTCTCTTGGATTTTTGACGTTTTTGATCTCAGAATTCCTCCTATGGCACTAAAGTTTTTGTCTCTCAATTCAGCATAAAGTTCCTCTCCTGAGCTTAAAAAGATTGTTTTTGTTTCACCAAACTTTTCTTCTGGTAGTTTGACTTGATCTGAAATACAAATCAGGTGTTACTCTAAACGGAGCATACGAATTATGTATTACGCAAAATCAAAATGTATAATTGAAACCCATTACTATTTGATATTCCGTAAAACTCGTCAATAAGTCCTTCATATGTAAGCTGAGTAACAAGGGGCGATAAAGGGTCTATTTGCCTGTCAATTAGTATCATATAGTCCATTCCAACGCCAGAAATCTTTAAAATGAAAAGTCAGTTAATATTGAACACACTGCAGGTACGCCGATTGTTTCGCTTAACTTTTTCTCCCAAAAAGATTTTGTTACCTGAGGTTTAAAGCTTCCCGACTCCTGTTTTAAATTCTGCATCAGACTGAACACATAGCTAGCTGCAGCACCTTTCCCAAAAACTTTGCTTGGAGTTCCAAACCTTTTCTGTAGTGATACAAGGGCTCTCGCAATGTGATGCATTCCAGTTGGATCCATTTCTGCATGAAATTCTTTAAACACAGAGTCAAGCTCAAGAGTAAGCACATCTTTGTCCAGGGGAAAGAGGAATATTGGCAAGTCATCAATTGATTCTAATGAAGGCAGCACTCCTTGTTCCTACATTAAATAAGTAAGTAGTGAATTATGTCAGCAGATCACAAAACATACACTCGCTTAGTCGTATCACTTGTTTGCAGGTGCAGTATTGTACAGGTATAAAAAGTTCGTAAACTTCTTACTTCCAAATATTTTTCGCAAAGTTTTGATGTTCTGGGTATAAAAATTAGATGAAACTTTCTTCTTCTGCGATGCTTCTCTTCATTTCTCACGCAAGTTGCGACGACAGGCATGAGCTGAACAAGAGGCCGACAAATGAATAGCACAGTTTCAGGAATGTCATGGGGTAAGGCCATTCCAGGATCTAGCTGAATCATTCGAACCACTCCATGCTCTTTTAAAACCTTTGGTGTTGCTATCAAATTCATTGGATTTGCCAGAGCTCTGTCCCAAACAATAGCCTATAAAACGCATTCATAAAACAGATTATACTTTAAAATTAGTTCTAATGTGAGATAAATACAAAAAAAACTTCCGACTTCTGCACTTACTTTGTCTCCTTGGCATTTTTGGAAAAGGGCAATTAGATCTTTTTGAGCAACTTGTTGAATAATTTCCAGATCCACAACGGAGTTCATAGGCCGCCTCACTTCATCCTCTGCCATTCCGAACGCAGACATTTTGAAATTTTTCAGTAGTATTAACACCAATTTTCAGTTTGCTTGTGAACTTCTGGCGCATGGCCTGCTTTTTCTCGGGTTTCAAACAGCGACTCTTCTAAATGAGGAAGTCTTATTAAGAGCGAACTTTTAAGAATGCTGCTGGACAATCTCCATCAAAAGAAGGCGTTAACCGAGAAACGTTAGCATTAAATGCCACTATAAGCAGTTCCAGGTTAATTTTCACATTATGAGCGTAACACCAAGCACAATCCGAATCTGTATTGTCTCCTCATACTCCCAAATATTCTGGAGTTAACGTTCAAATCAATGCAAAATTCGAAACCTGTCTTACTCTAACATATCAGAGTGTCGAACAATAATAATCACCTGTTCCAAAATTTGACATCTGTAATAACAAAACAACTTTGAAACCCAAGAACTCTGGTCATATCATCCGGGGCAATGGAAAATGTAACTCATTGAGTCCATTTTGACTCAACAAAAATCCAGCAAAAAACGTTGCTAAAGAGTCTCTTGATGAAGAGCCCTCTTGCAATACTCTCTAACAATCATCCAATGCAATGCTCTTAACTTTGAATTATGCTAAGGCCAAAGGAATGAGAAACCATCATCAGCATCACTCTGCTTGTGAGTATGAAGAGCTGAATACTTTATATTGAAAAAGTGATAAGAGAACGTGGGTTTGGGGTATGTTGAGGTAGAGCAGCGGAAAAACGAAAAACTAGCCACGCCGTGTGCATTGCATACTGCATTCATTCCTGTAGCTCCGGCTTATTCCTTCAAACACATTGCATTGTGCCAATAGCACAGTAGAGAACACACATTTTGTCAGGACAGACAATTAGTGGATCCATCGGTTGGAGTTTAAATTTGTAAGTTTAAATTTATTAGTTTTGTGAATTCCCGTATTTAAATTTAACCAGTGTCACTGTTAGGCTTAGCATTTTGCGTTGTGTTAATATTTGTAGTTGTACAATTTGAAATAGGATTATTTTTCATTGGGTTTTTTCTGTATAGTCAGTGTGGAATAGGAAAAGGTGGTTAGAATAGGCAAACTATTCTAATACTAATTAATTTATAGCTTTTGGATTGAATACTTTGGTTTTAAAACAATTGAATTACTAAATGCTATGCTGAAGCGTATAAATTTATGATTGATAATGTTTATAACAGGAGTTGAATGTGTCAAAATTTCAAATGTTTGGTGTTCCATTTAACATGTTGAGAAATTGGACAAGTCACTAGTTGCTAAGTGTTGAGTGATTATCTGATTATTTATGTTCATGTTTTGTTCTGTTACAGGTAGGTCTTCATTCCTGGTTTTACAATGCCTACCAAGAAGCCTCGTGCGGGTCATAAGAACCCTTTGTTGGTTCCCGGAGTTCATCGTTTCGGTCGCTCTGCCATGTACCACAAGCGTGGTATGTTTATCAAGAGGAACTTGAAGACTGTCCAGAGGGTATAAAACTTAAATTATTGATAGAATGTACCTGAATTTATTTAGTTTTTTGTGGCATTTAGTAGAAATAACATAAATTGTGTTTGTTTTAGACTACTGCTAAGAAGCCTGTCTTCGTTGAGAAGCCATTGGGAGGTGCCCAAAATGGACAGAAGAGATTGGTTCAAGTTAAGAAGTCCAAGCGTTATCACCCAACTGCTATCGGCAAGATTCGCCGTGTTGTCCAGCGCCCAAGCGTCATTCGTCGTAACAGACTCCGTGGTACCTTGAAGCCTGGAACCATTCTTATCCTTGTAGCTGGCCGTCACGCTGGAAAACGTGTTGTTCTGTTGAGACAACTCGAATCTGGTCTCCTTCTTGTTACTGGTATGTATTATACAACTATCAATTGATAGATCTGTGTTGGTATTGTTTCAAAAAATGAATTATGACCTTTTACAGGACCATTCAAGCTTAACGGTGTCCCACTTCGTCGTGTGAATCAGCAGTTCGTGATTGCTACTTCTACCCGCCTCGACCTCTCAAAGGTTAAGGTTCCTGAGAACTTGAATGACACGTACTTCCGTCGTGATAAGAAGGCCCTTAGGAAACAACGTCAACAGCAAGAGGGAGAAATCTTTGCCTCTGTCAAGGGTGGATACACGCTCACCGAAACTAGGAAGAAGGATCAGGTAAACTATTGCAGAATTAAAAACTCCTAACATTTTCAGTATCCATATAATGGTACCATTTTGATTTTTCAATTTCAGGGTGAACTTGATAAGCAGATTTTGAGTGTGGTCAAAACCGGCAAAGATAAGAAGGTCCTTCTTAAATACTTGGCTTCTCCTTTCTCCCTCAGATCGGGACAGTATCCTCATAGAATGAAGTTTTAAGTTTTCTCTAAGATCGAATAAATGGTTCATATGACTTGTTAAAAGCCAACGTCCACTTGTTTTTTCTTTATCAATACATTTGGTATACAAACAGTGAATAGCTACACATCTCCAAAGCATATTATGCATCTTCATAATATCTGCATTTCAACTCTGAAAATTCGCATAGAAATCAATTAGTTTCAGTTGGATTAAATAGATAACAAATTTCTCATTATCACTGGTCATTTTGAAATCATTAGACGTTAGTCAAATTTAAATCCTTGCTTAGAAACTGCAGCATTTCATATCTCATTTACTTCTAATGTATACTTCGCTACCTTCAATTACAGATATACTTAACAAATCATTCATTAGTGACACCAGTTCCAAATGCATATACTTGTTTGCATTGCACTTGATATCATGTAGTCAGTAAGCATTACGAAAACATTACATTACAAAGCTCAAGTACAAATACCATTGATACGCGGAAAGCCATTGAAATTGGGACTCACCGCGAGACAGAGGATTGAACGACCGGGAGCTAAACAAGAGCACATTACATTACAATAATATCATTCTACCGCAGAAGAGACGGAAGAAGCACAAACGTCAGTTTGGCTCTTGTGCAGGTTGCTCAAAATTAGTCAAGATTTTTTTGGTTTTTTTAAGTTGACCAAATAACTTACTCTTTTCCGTTTTTGTTAACTATTGCTAGGAATATATATTCCTATGTAGTATCACGAGTCTAGCCAAGTTCCAGCTTGTAAATCAGTCGTTTTGTTGTTTTTGGTAGGTTTATCTACTCGTATTGGTTTACAAGTGGAAATTTGTTCAAGTTATTGTTGTATTTGGATTAGTTAACACCACCTCAGTGCATAATTAAGCTGATAGCTTATCTCTTTCTCGTACAGTACAACTTGTACTCATTGTTGTTTTCTTCAATGTAGTTGACATTTTTCACGTGTTGTAGATTTTCACCCCACAGCTGTGAAAAATATTGTAAATTAGTTGACGCTCCAATACCTGTAATCCAGTCTCCGGTTAAGTGAAGTAGTGCTAAATGTTAGAAATTGACTTCGGTTACAGGGCTCTTCAAAAGGTTACTGTAAATTAGCAACTCTGTCTCTACCATTGTGTTTAAAACGGATTTCTCAAACAGATAGGGCTAGGAGTAATTAGTCAGCTGGACCTAGGTTGTCAAGGCATTGTCTAGACCAACACATTTGGTATGTTAATGACAATAGAATTTATAAAACTAGTTTTCAGGTCAAAGATAAGCTACACATAATGTAGAATAATATATCATTTCATACTACAAGTGTTTATTTGGTTTTTATGTTTGCAAGATTGTGTTTGTCTGAAGCAACAAGTTGGTCAATCGAAGATAATCAATTAAGTTGATAACAATCAATCAGTATGAAAGTCACGATTGGAAACGCCAATTTGGGAAGTAAGTACAGCGTGATATGTTCAATAAGTTTAAAAATTATTTCATTTCATAGAAGATTGAGATTTTTAACGACATTTTAAAACGTTTCAGCGTGGTGTCGAATCGTGCACGGACTGACACAAGTGGGAGATGATGAAATTCACTTTGATGCAAGTGATGGGATATTGACATTGTCAACATACAACGCCTCAATGTCAAATTATGCTACTGTGTTGTTCTTCAGAAACTTTTTCACAAGGTGAGAGGAATGACAGGACGACAAACTTGAAAACTTTTGCTGGCTACCACATATTGATGCATGTTAAAGATCAATCTGGTTTTACAATTATTTCTAGTTGTCAAATGAACACGGACAGTGATGAGCCAGAGAAGATTGCAGTCCCTGCCAAGACTATTCTCAAGCCTTACCGAACGCTAAAAGTTGCAAAGAGTTATTTGTCATCAGAAATCAAGTACATCCCGAGTGAAGACTTTATCACTGTGACGTCTGAAGGAAAGACCCATGTCTCTACAACGTACAAACTGGGTGCTACTGAAAGTTCAAGCGAAATTCAGTTTGAATGTGACCCCTACGCTATGAAGAATATTCTGAAAACTGATGCGAAGGTATTGGCAAGTGGTCTCTCCAATTTTAATCACATGAAGGGACTGTCTGAGCTCACACTGAAAATTCAGGGAGAAAGGGTGATGCTCAAAAACACCGTGACTGATGTTGCTAGAAAAGGTACGCAAATTGTATTCTCAATACAAACCAAATATCTAAATGGACACGATTCATGTACAAACAATGAAAAACAAACCTTGTCAATTTTAATTTGATTATTAGACGGGACTGTTGTGACTGAGTACAACTTAACGTCACATGACTTTATTGAGTTTGAAGTAGAAGAGGAGACTGTTGAACTTGCTTTCGGGTTTCGCGAGTTCAAAATCTTCACTGCATTTGCTGAACAGCTCAAGGTTCCAGTGTCTATTCATTTCCAATCGCAGGACGAGTAAGTAATTTAAACCATTTTAGCAATTTTACTATCGTCTATTAACATGCAAGTAATCATAAAATTGTGTTACTGATATTTCAGTCCCGTCATTGTAACAGTGAAGACTCAAAGTTTTGAAGCTAGACTCTGTATGGCTACCAGAATCAGGGATCCGTTTGAGATGACTGGTGCAGACGGATCTCAAAGCACTGGTGGAAGTAACGGAAGGATCAGCAATGTGACATCTCAGAGCTGCAGTGAATCTCGTAACGTCTCATTGGAAGTCAATCGCCGAGTAGACAGCGGAACCTTGGAAGCAGAACGAGTTGCCGTGGAAGCTAGTGTGCCAGAGGAGCCAGCAGCTAAGCGACCTCGCCGTACTGATTTGCATGTTGAGCCGTCAGTTGATCTAGTCGAGCTTCCAGTTGGCCAATTTGAGGCGTCAGTTAACCAAGTCGAGGTTTCAGTTGGCCAAGTTGAACCGTCGATGGATCACGTTGAGTTGTCAGTGGACCAAGAGGACGCAGACGGCAATGGAATGGTAATTGATACGGACCCGGTAGCGTTGAACATCCACAGTATGGTTCAACAAATGGAAAAGAGGGCAAAATCCATTGGTTACAGAACCTTACAAAATCTAGTCAACACCCCCAGAATTACTGAGGAGGAGTACCTGGAATCTCTACCTGGCCATGATCAGATTCTTTGTCCGGAGAGTGATGATGACGAAAGCGCATAAAAAATTACTCATTTTTCTAAATACGTTCTGACTATCTCATTTCTTACTACACTACGTTTTGTGTCCACATTTTATTCTACATGATGATCTCAGTTCCTATAGTAATATACTTAATGAATAGTTGGAGTTGGCCCACTGTTCTTATTACTTTTGTCGTTCCATTATTGCTGCACGTCAATACGGAATTTAGGTGTTTGTAATTGTATACTGTTAATGGTTTGTAATTTTATCTTTGTAAATTGATTTTAAACATTTTTAAATAAAACTGTTGGTGCTTAATTGCAAATGATTTTGTGTTCTCATATTAATGTAAGAGCGTCATGAGTTTTGATTCCGATATGCATAAAGTATGCGTTGCGTGTTAAATGTAAATGCTTTTTTGACTTCACTATTCGTAAGTAGATGAAGGAAATGAACAGTTAAAGCAGTCTTTCACTGAAATGATTATGTTTTTATATCAAATCCAACCTTCAAAATTATTAATTACTGACAATCAAAATTGCTTAATAAAACTAAAGGGCACAAGCTAGCAACATAGACAGAACCGTCTCGTAAAATCGACTTGTCCTCTGTCTACGTTGCGAACTAGTGGACTTGAACTATTCACATGTAACCAGAAACTTATCAACTGTTAATGCTATCTGACCTTGACTCTTGACAAATATTCTAAAGGAGTACCGTGTGTATCCTCTGCATTCTTTTAGGTACAGATTTATTGATCTCAAAATTTCTAAAAGTCTGACATAAAGGTTTAAATTTATCATGTAATCTTGTATAGATTCGTATTCCAATTGCAGTTATTAATTGTCTATATTGTAGACGAAACCAGACAAGCCTCAGGTGACTCATCAAAGTTAAGATTTTCACAGAGTCTCATTTTAACAATTCTTTATTTTAATCATTTGGAATCGTTTTATTTAACCAACCAGGAAAAAATATAACTCTACGCCACCACCTGGCCTATAATATTATACTCTGTATGTTATTATGGAGGAAAAAAGGCCTATGTTGTTAATAAAAGTCTGTTAAATCAACACGAATAATAGTAGTTTATCCACACTATATAATATAACTCACAAATAATACCGATACACGGCCCTAACCTAGAGTGTTTTCATATTACGAAAATCAGAAAAAAACAAACATGGATCAGATAAAGACAAAAGGAAAAAACTGATTTACAACAAGACGTGGTAATTGCTTACTTTGATTACATCAAAGAGATTCTAGCCTACACACTATCACTTATTTTTTCTTGTTCTTCGTATTGGCGCCACGAGGTGGTGTTACAGGCCGACTCGAGTTCAGACTGCCATACGCGAAATTCTTCTTCTTGTCTGCCGGCTAAAGAAAAAAGTAATTTTTTAGCACAGTTAGTGGAGTTTCGTGTGTCTTCGATTCTTCGACATTGGCTGTGTATTTAATAGGAGATCAGAATTGGTGACAATCAATAAATAGCATCAACAAAACTCAGAAGAAATGATTCATCATCTCAAATTACAAGAGCAGTTTTAACCTGAATTAAAAACCGGCAATGCTTGCTACTTTTCTTGGAATCACAATATAACATGGAAGGAACGATGGAATCGAGGTTGTGTAACAACCATTTCATTTTCTAAAGAAGCTATTGAAAATGCATGAAATCTCTCTAAAAAAAAGAGTTGATTCAAAATCGGATAAAAATAAGTTTACCGGGAGAAATCAAGAAAAGCTGTTCGAATATAACAATATAAAGGTTCGTTGTAATTCATGTTTGCCTTTTATCTGAATTGGTGCAACCATGAACGGTTACTAAATAATATCATTGCATCATGTGCCAGGTACATTTGAGCATTAAACTGTTCCTAAAACGACCATGCGTATGATGTGGGTGTTTTAAAAATAATAATAATTCATACTGCGTCAGAAATCATTAATGATTCAGGGAAAAACTGCACGTTGTAAAATATTGCCAAAGCAGTAAAATATATAACATAAGCAGTAAGTTAAAGTTAATACCTTAAGGATCTGGAACGAGCACATTAATGTTTCATCGACACTCATCATTGCTCCAGCATTGTCAAATTCGCCACAATAATTAGGAGCCGAGAATAGAGTGACAAGTTGCCGCTTAGCAAAGAATTCATACCCGTCTTCTACTACCTGTAACAGTTGAGGAGTAAAAGGGTTGCATTAGACACGAGCTCAAGTTAAAACTACGTAAACTCATTAATCCAATGGTTTTCATTTAATTACCTGATGAGCACGGCAAATTAGATCGAAATCATGCTTGTGAAGAAATTTGGCCACTACTTCGGCTCCAAAGGTGAAACTAACACCTCTATCGTTCTCACCCCAACCCATGGTGTCTTTGTCAGGATCAGACCTAACATTGGTAAATAATATGTGGTTGTTAAAATTTGTCGGGATGAAATTGCATAAAAATTTTAAGGCAAGTTCATGTTGCCATTTATGCCAAAATAAAGAAGTCAACAACTTACCACAACAAATCGCAGAGGAGTCCCTGGTCGGGTACATCTGTTGGACGCATGATTCGTCTAATCTGTTCCATAGATTGCAAGTCAGGGCTGAGCCCTCCGTGACAGCAAAAAATTTTCTCATCAACAATGGCGGCTACAGGAAGACAGTTGAAGCAATCCGTGAATGTCTTCCACAATTTAATGTTGTAGCGCCTTTTACCTACACGCATCATAAATGAGTTTGTTAGCAAACCCCAATCATTCCGACAATGGAATATTGTTTTTGATAAAAATTAGCTTTAAATTTTTAAACTTACACTCATCGTAGAAACCGTAGATTCTATTAATACTAGCGCATTCATGGTTTCCTCGAAGGAGGAAAAAGTTTTCTGGATATTTGATTTTATACGCCAGCAACAGGCAAATCGTTTCCAAAGATTGTTTGCCTCGATCTACATAATCTCCCAAAAACAAGTAGTTGGATTCAGGGGGAAATCCTCCGTATTCGAACAGTCGGAGCAAGTCATAGTATTGGCCGTGTATATCGCCTACATTGTTCAAAAATATATTTAGATTCAGCTTTCACCAGCTTCTCTCTCCCATTCAAGCCTCGTAGAATGACATTATGGCACATTATATTACTTACCACAAATTTTTAGTGGTGCTTCTAACTCCAAGAGAATAGGTTGAGAAAGGAAAATTTCCCGACATTTTAAGCACAAATTCCTTATCTCAGTCTCCGTCAGTTGGACGTTTTTCCCTGGCCTTGAACCCCTCACTGAAAAAAAGTCATAAATGTGTTCTCATGAATAAACCTATAAAGCTTCCGCATTTCTTAAATCTAATTGTTTCATTCACACTTTTTTCAAATGCCCTAGTAAGAGTGGGTTAGAAATATCTATTTTATCTCAGATTTTATGCTAATAGAGAACATGCATTGGTACATAAAAAACATGCGCAATGAGGTTTGAAGTTCACGATTGTTTTCCACAGCTGAAAGGCAGATATTGGTAGGTTATGATGAGTATGATAATACGATTACTCGGCACAACGCGGTTGAGCTAATAAAATTGCCAGATGAGGATGCAACACAATGTCATCAAACTCGCCAAACTATGGGAAAACGCTGCTGAAAACGACATGAGACCATTCATTTCTTTACCTAATGACCGTAATACGAACTAAAATAGTTGCAAATGACATTTGTTGTCATATCGAGCTACACCGACACAATAATCAATCCGCAAGTTTGGAGTGCTTGTACATATATAAACGTTTCTGAGGATCAATTTAAAATATGGGCAATGCAATACTTTCAGCATCTCAACTGGAACCGACTCGACTTAACATGCTCGCCGCACTAGTCCGTTATGTAAACGTCAACATAACCTTGACGTCTGTGACCTGTCGTGAATGAAATGCAGTTCGCATTCCTAATATTGAGAGACGTACTACTAGATTACAACATGGTCTGACATTATACGTATGAATGAATGAATGAACGGCGTTAACCATTATGAAAGATTAAATCCTAAAAGTTTCATATTCAGGTTTAAATTAAGTATTTTCATTTTCATGAAGCAGGTGCTTAAGGTGCTCTTCTAATTGTTTGAGAAGGTACTTAACCGTATAAAAAATACGAGCACAGGCAAGCCCATGTCCCTAAGTAAAAGGACAACGGTATCACAAATCCATAGTTTTACATTACCCACAAAAGTCTACATGTATGCATGCCGAAAGCAAGTCAGTCTAAATATATTGGTGTTGCTTAGAATAGATGCGATAACTAGTAAACTTACCTTCCAAAAGTCGGGCAATGATGTTGTCAATGTTTAACTTATCAGCATCTCCCATTTTTCACTCACTTGCAGTTTCCGCTTTCACTTCACCTGTTTAAAATTGTACTGTGCGGTTTCCCCCTCTTCCCAAATCAAAAGCTAAAAAATTCAGTTCCACCACTACGTACTCAACCTTAACTCAATCACACAAGGAGTAAGTAGGTAGGGGAAAACGGAAAATAAATTAATTGTCCCAATACTATAATTTTTTTCAATCCAGCAATATTTTTACAACACGAAGACTACGTGGGGAGTGGCAACGAGAAACGTGAAAACTTAAAAAACGACAAGGACAAAATGAAGAATTCGGTGCGAGGTGGAGAGGGGAATTGGTTTTTTGATAATCCAACTATTATCGCAACGCTCACTTAAACTTAACTAATTATTGACACATAATTAAAATAGCGAGTGGTAGTAGTAATCTAACTTATATTTTTGTAGCAGAGGAGCAGAGCAGCAGCAATATAGTTGTAGCTGTGGCTGGTGGTGGCTGAAGGTAGAAAAAGAATTTTTTACTCAAAATTATCCTACAGCTACAGCTCCAATAAAGTGAAGGCGATCAACAGCACAAGGAACAGAATGCCAGTGTGAATAAGAGGACGAAGTCGTCGTAGTCATAGTCATACATAGAAGTTTGTAACACGGCACACAATATCGTGGTGCTGCTACTATCACTATTATACGCTACAAAAATGCTTAATACACATTAGTTATAGGAAGCTCGAATCACACCACAAAATGTACAACAAGGAACGGGACCGTCAGGTTTGCCGTGTTGCGTTACAGATAAACTTTCAACGACCGTCCATTCCTTGGTTGCACGGACGGTATGCCAGATTACATTAAACATGAAGCACTAGCAGTAGTTCAAGGAGTACAGCTATTTTTGCAGACAAGCTATATGCTGAGGGAGCACGCGACTACAGCACTTTAGCGCTCCGCACACACGGCAAGGCACTTTGGATTTTTTGGCTTCGCACCTCACCGGCTACGAGCTAGCAGCACCGCCAACCCATTAGGCTCTGGGAATCTCGCAACGTTGCAGGATTTCAATCCGTTTAGTGACCAAACATGCCCAGGATAGGGGCCCAAGCTAAAGCTTTGATTTGCCGACTCATGAGTGTGTGCGGAAAGCATGCAGGCCCAATGTCAAGCATTGCAAGAGTATCCGCTCTATTCTAAGCTGGTTTGGGGGATCCTATCTTCTCGTACTTTTTGGGAACGGAACGGAGTTCCGAAGCTGAGTATGAGACGGATATTATGATGATGTGGATGGAATAGTGGTCGTTGCTACATTTTTGTTGGGAATATCCTACAATGTATGCGACTCAGTGAGTGAATAGGGGCGAACCACTACGGTAAAAAATAAAACACCGTACTTTCTATTCAAAAGGAGAACTAAGTATCATTTAGTATATTTATATTTTCCTTGATGTATACCTATATTGTGTATATATATATGGTTATGACAAAAAAAGCGTTTAGTTAATCCATTTCATAGTACGAAACGGACGGACGTCATATCATAAATTCGTTTCGTAAAGCTGAAGCAAAGTGGCAGTAAGAGTGAAGCTATGGATTCCATTCAATGCAAACCAATGGCAGAATTTATTAATGTGTGCAACATGTTCTGGCAATGATCAACTTTGAATGCATATATAAACCCTAGGAAAAGGATGAGGACGAGCCATGAAGAGTTAGTTTGGGTATAGGTAGTTTTGCTTTGATGTACCTGCTTTCAGTCCATGTAATAGTAACAATCCTTTCGGTACACAGTCATTCAGTAGCTAGAAATATATGCTGAAAACACAAACACACACTGACGGTGCGGTAAGAGCAGCAATAAGTTAATAAGCTGTATCAGCAACACATCACTCATGAAAACGCAGCTCGCTGCAACAGGAACAAGAATATTGATGAGTTGTAAATTGCAAATGTTAACTCCCTAAAGCTTTAAACTGCTATATCATCAAAAACTATCATATTCAATTAACGTGCCCCTCCAATTTAGCAAACAAATTGATAAGCTCTCTTTGTTCACAATTAACGGCTGGCTAGTCAAAGCCAAGTCATTTCATATGCCAATGTTGGTGTTTTCAGGCAGCTAGCTTCGGTGAGCTAATAAACAATGGACTCCTTGTGATTCTGTGGACGAATGCAAAATAAATAGAACGGATGGACGAGAGACTATGTCATTCACATGCTTTTAAAAAGTCGTCTTCGTCTTTGTACTTTCATGCTGGGGAAAGCGTCTATCATACTTATTCTCATGAGTATGTATATCGTTTTTAGCGTGAGCACAGGAGAGAAGAGCGAGTAAGAGTGATTTTTTAAACAAAATAGTGGAGGAATTCAGAGAAAACTGTATTGATACTGCATACAATGATGAGGATGGTGATGATGTTTCATTTTTAGCTATGACTCTAATGTATTCCCATTCAATTCATGAAAATGATTATTAAATGAAATCTCATTATGATGGCAACTTTTGAGTTGATGTTATAATAGACTATCATATCTGATCAATATGGTTACAGGGCCAAAGCCAAAGTCAAGACGACCTTAAAACGGCAATGGTGGCCAAATGGCAGATGGCAACAATTGTAAAGGAGAGGGAAGAGGTAGAAAAGTTAGTGAAGAAGAGCGGAGAAGAAGAAGACGTAGAAAGAAAATGGAACAAAAAGTTTCCTTTTAATTTTTCCCTTTTATTTCCCTCGGCAATTTCTTCAAGGCAACTTTAATATGCATTAATTTTAATAAGTGTTCCGTACTCTCTGCTTTGTGAAAGCGAGTGAAAAGTTGTTTCGCCTGGAGAACGCTTCCAGGTGGCATTGATCGCTTCTTTTCTACGTGTAATTTGGTTTGTGAAAAATTAAAGGGAGACGATATAAGCGTCATCATCATCATCATCCGCTTCTTTTACTTCTTCTTCGCCGAAATCATCCCAACACCAACTGTTTGCATTAAAGCCGAATCCTTGGGTTTGGGTTTCTACCAGCTAATAATGTATACCAATTCCGGATTTATTCTCATTCTTTTCCTTTTGGTGTTTTAAAGGCCATTTGGCAAAAACTCTATGAGCGTATAAATGGCGCCTACATGTCAACATTTTTCGGTTTGCTTCCACCGACGGATCTGTAAAAATGGCTTGGAGACGTACATGACCTTGAGAATTATTGACAAGTCGGTGACACTCTAGTATTTGGAGTATGCATGTGAAAATGCTTTTTTTTTCTTTTTCAGCCCATGCCACTCATTTCATTTTTTTTGTTTCTTTTAAGCATTATGGTGTCGAATGTCGGCTTGGCTGGCAAGCTCAAGTTTACGCTCTTGGCTTTGGCAGTCAATAGTCAATGTCAATATTGAAAAAGGAGAAGGTAACAGAAACGGAGAGTAATGGCATGATGGTTGTGGTCGTAACATAAGAATAGTGAGTGAGTTGAGTATGTGTGTTGCAGAGACATGCAATCCTTTCATGCTAGCTTTGTTTGAGTTCAACCGTTTACATTGGATTTTGATTTTTTCCTTTTTTGCTCTCTCCTGAGTCTGGAAGGCAATACAAATCTGTGTGTGCATGTCAGGGATTTCAAAAGATGAAAGAAAATTTCTGATTACACATGACTTCCTTTTCTCTGCCATTATTGCTTTATATGTTTCTTTTCCCCTGCTTCTTTTATGTTTACAGCGCCCACCCATAAAAATTTGCAATTCAATAATATGAGGAATTCTATAACTTTTTTGTTAGAGGCCTCATAAAAAGCGTAGCTCTAGATACAACAAAACAGATATCTCCAAAGAGGACCAGTCGAGAGGAAGAGGAAGTAGTCATGCAATGCAATGCCGAAATATTGGAAGTTTAAGGATTGTAAAAATCATGGGACTTATTGCTCCACTCCACTTGAACATCTCCATGGACCACTATCATTACATGGGGTTTATTAGCTAACGCAGGAAATAGACGGATACACAACTGCCATAAAGTAACATTTGTATCTCCTATTTATGCAATTTGTTTTCACTTTCCAGCCTTTTTATGGCAATTCGCAATAGTCATAAACAGTGATTTCATGCTAATTTCATTGTTGCTTCTATTTCCATTCCCTTTTGGTGAGTTTATACAAAAAATCTTCTTGTGTATTTTTCCTCTACATATACATCTAAATTGACCGGGGCTCCGTGGCTCTTTGATCTTTTCTCCGCTAGTTTCTAGTTTCGATCTAGCTCTGCTGTCCTCTCTTTTTGTTTTGTCTCATTTGTTTTTATAAATTCTTTGGGTAAACGAAAGTAAAAGAGGAAAGAGATACGGAACATGGAAAGGAAGAGAGAGAGAGAGAGAGAGAGAGAGAGAGAGAGAGAGGAAGAGCCAGCACTTTCTTGTTTCTAGAAAGCCGACCGAATGTTATGTATGCAGACTCCGAACTCGGATGTGGTGAAATGAAGATCAAGAAGCCAGGACGGAGGCCAGTGACACTAGCTGCTAGCGGTGTATATGGACATTCCTATATATTGAACCGTTTAAAAACATGTAGAGTAAATGACGTCATCATCCTTTTTGTCAACTTTCTCAAGTTTCCATATCTGCTTTGCAACACTCACGCATTTACTCGCTCGCTTAGGCACATATACAGAACCACCAGCAGCATAAGTCGTAGAGTCCAATATAATCTATGCAATGCAGCATTTATGAGCTCCTCGTTGAAGATGAGGCTGCTGCTGCTGCTAGTAGCCTCCTAACACAATATTACACTTACAACTAACTACCATCAACATCAACCTACAGAAAAAATATACTACGTAATATCATCATCAACATCCTCAAGCTCGTTCAGTCAGTGCCTGACCAATCTTTTTATCATTTTGCTAACCTATAATACCATTATATTTTTATTATCCCTTCCTTCACAGCAAACCCCGGTGTATGAGAAAAACACACAGAGGCTGTGCCTACTCAAAGTAGGTTTGAGAAATGAGAATATTACTATTTAACGATATGAAATGAAGATGTTTATATTATGATGGGCTGATATGTGTAGGTAATAGTAATACCTCATGGGACTTTGCTTACTCGCGTTGTGTGTCTTCTTTACGTTCTCGTATCTACTTTCCCTACTTTATTGAACTACATACACACTTGTCTCACGTTTCTCTGTCATTCTGCATCAGACTCATCGGTGCAGGTAGTATAAAAGTATAAGAGAGCACCGCACACCACGTAATATGAGCACGTCCACGTACATATTATTATTCATACTGATAAATAATATATGTCTCAGGGCAAAAATTAGCATGGTGAAATCACAGATCATGATCATCATCGTCATCAAAATGCGGTTTGCAAACACTATCCGTATCAACATTCACCATGATGTGATGATGGTGTAAGGTGTTGCGAAAAATGTGCATAAA
Organism: Orchesella cincta; assembly: GCA_001718145.1. NCBI lineage: Eukaryota > Metazoa > Arthropoda > Collembola > Entomobryomorpha > Orchesellidae > Orchesella > Orchesella cincta. The sequence continues at coordinate 84,182 of LJIJ01000218.1, read as the reverse complement.
ATCATTAAAAACTCATACATTACTCTACTCCTCGTCTCCCATTTTGAACAAACTCTGAGTTGAGGTATGCATGGAGCAAAAAAATGAGCAAGTTGTAAGTCAATCATCAATACAAAATATAAGCAAGAACTCAAAGCTACCATCATCATCCATCATGTATTGAAAAAATTGTATCGTTTTCTTTGAGTCAATATTGGAGGAATCGTCATCACCATCACCCATCATGTTTTACTTGTGGCAGGTTTTCTAAAAAGGTGTTCTCTGCCTTTGCAGAGTTACAAGAAGGCAAGCGAAAAAAACCAGAACAGCAACTCGTAAAAAATGTATATGCAATCCAATGCAATCCCATATATTGATATGTACAAAAAAATAGGGAAAAACTAATACATAAAAAGGTTTGCATACGTCTGTGTGGTCCGGTCTTGTGGTGTTTTTGCATTGCTGGTGGTATATTGGTTTCGTATGCTATGAAGGAATATCATGATGTCGTCATCTCCATCCGATACTGTTTTTGCACTGGGGCTTGCTGCTGCTGCTGAAACTCGTGAACAAAGTACGACTTGTGCATCAAATATAGTTTGGAGCTAGCGAGCTAGCTAGGCTGTACCATTTAGCCTATATGAAATTAATCATTTTCAATTCCACACTCCTTTTTTTTACATGTTTGCATTTAATTTGATTGTTTCACTATTCACATGTCCATATTTTAGTGTAGTTTTATGCCTGTCTCCTTTGTCTCAATTCTGTACGAGTCGTATCGATGATGGTGTGCATTACAAAAGCATGTGGTTTTACTACGAATTATTGCTCATAAAACTCCTCTCCGTGCCTACATGTTGTAGTATCAAATCATTTTTGTTAGAGTTGGAGAAAGTGGTTGATGGATTCCGAACAAATAAGCACAGAGACAAAGTTGGTGGGGCGAGATATGTAATTTATGGGAACAACCGTAAAAACCAAATTGTTCCAGTGGCTTCAGCAAGTATGCACCCATTCAATGGGAATGAGCATACACAAATGATTCCTTTCTGCATGCAAGCAAAGCAATGCTGGTCTGCCGCTGCTCATAAACTGTTTTATTGCCCGCAACGAAAATCAATCGCTACATCATTTTCTGCCAAGGTTGGTTCCTCTCTGACTTGGGTGATTCCTCTTTTAAATCTTGTTATTATGGAAATGAGGCAGTTAGCTGGGTACAAAAATGGCCTTAAAAACTGATTAAAAATGAAAATACAGACGTATCCATCCTCAGTACTATCTGGATTTGGAACCCACATTCGCTCAAGTGCGAAAAACAATGCTGAGCTAATAAAGGCAATTTCTTCCGTGAATACGTGTTCATTAGTCAAAGTGGAAGGCTTGAAACATTTAAAAAACTCCTTCATGAATATGATGTGATGAGTTCCATAACGTAGCGTAATGAGCGTCGTAGGAATATTTTATTTATGTTTTGCTTCGTCTTTTCCATGCTATGTAACATCCTTTCGCAACCTTTCCAGCAACTACTGCATTATTGGCAAAGAAGAAGGAGTGAGTAGGCCCCGGCCTATGCGCGTGTATTCCATATAAACGCCTCATGGCCATGTGCATATACGAAGTGCGGATCATGTGGAATTTGCATATCGCATCGTGCCCTACTACACGAGATTTTTGCTCTGCAACGAGAAAAAAGTGGCATTACCTTCACAGGTTTCCTTCGAACGTGCAACCAGCGACATTAGTATGCATATGCATGATTTACTTGTTTTGTATCTCTTTTTGGAAGAGATTTCTCATGTAGAATTTGGCTTTTTGGGAGAGCTCAGACTCAATACTTTGTTTTGTTTAAAACTGGAAATGGGAAGGAAAGTAGAAAGTAGCGGGTTATGAAACGAAACGTCGTGATGATATTATCACAATCATTCAATAAACTCATTTAAAAGACTTACACGGGAGCTCATACTGGCGTTGCGGGTTCTGCAATGTGGAATGTAGAGATATGAGCTAAATGGCTGTAATAAGTAAATAAGTACATGCAGAGTCTTATGCGCGAAAAGTTTTTCACCCTCTAATCCGATTACTTTCTAACGTAATAAATTTACGTGGTAGAAAGGCCTTCGTCAGCCTTCGCAAACAAGAGATAGATAAATAGATAGATATATAATGCTTTTGCATACGCCTGCATGGCATCCATCCTAATAAGATCCTTGGAAAGCATTCACTTCAAACACAATATAATCTCATTTAGCAAATTCATAACATCTCTTCCTCTTACGACTTAGTTATTTCGATGAGGATTATTGCAATTCCTATGGAAGGAAAGGAAAGCTCAACGTGCTTCCCCGGACTTTACTTGACATTGATGTGAGTGAGCACTCCCAATAAGCAACTTTCTTTATGAAAATGTACGAATTAATATGACACGGGGATTGGATTTGTCAAGCAAGAAGTGTACAGAAGATTAAGTTTCTTTTTGCTAAAAATGGAATCCAAATTCTTTTCTCCAGGAACTCGTTGGAAAATAAGGTCCTTTTTTAAAGCATATCAGAGGGATATTTAGACACTGGAATTAGTCGGAAAACGAACTCGCTTCTTTTTTTTAGTGAAGCTGGAGAAATGTTTACAAAAAGTAGACGAATGACGCAGGCATCCTCATCCTTTGCTTCATTATGACGGTGATGATCAGAGATGCTTTTACGACCTCAACCACCATCCCAAAACCACCATCATCTTGTATAACAGGCAGAGACAAGAGGCTAACAAACAAGGCAGACAAAGGGTTTCGAGCGAGTTGAAAGAAGCAATTAAAGATTTGTTAGCCGATATACTATTACATATTTGCTTTGAAGTGAGGAGCTCTGCCATATTATTTACAATTCACAATTACAATACAACCTCTCAGGCAGACCGTGAGTGAGAGACCATGCACTTGGTTGGCGTTCAATATTACGCAGAATGCAGGTGGGAGTAGTATGACGTTGACACTGGCGCCCTGCCATTTTGCAACTTGTTTCAAGAAATGAAAAAGTGAACCTGCATTACATTTATTATATATGAGCATCATCCACTAGGACAGGGAGATGGACAAGATGTAAATATCAAACAAATGCAAACGAAACTCTCCATGATGATCAAGTTGTTTACACACACAATCAGCCCACCAGCGAATGGTTGAGTTGATGATACCCGATTTCATGTGTTATATGTGCTGCGTAATAGGTTCAATTCTCAGAATGATTATATTGTGTATTTCTAATGCAGGCATGACATCGTGTTCATTTCAGTTTCTTGAAACCTTGTCATTTTCATAATGACTTGCTACTGCCACCAGCATTTGAAGAAGCAGAGCCAATGATGGATCTGGTCTCTAGCACAACAACGGATATGTTAATGCTTTTCAGGTTCATTAAATTCCTGTTGTTTATTTACTATTATAGGACAAAATATTCATGGGGCAATGCTTCCTTGCATCTCATCCTCACCATTAAGTTTAGTCACGTAGTACAGCTTTTAAGCAGAAACTGGCAAAAAGATGGATAGGGGATGTATAAGTCATGGTCTAATTAGTAATGACCCCGCTAAAAAATCATGGCAAGTTTGAGGCTTTTACTAGAAACCAGCCTTTTACTAGAAATACTAAATGTCAAAGTTTCCAGGACAGCCTCCAAAGCCGTTTGCTGCGTGTGTTTGTGTGTTCACGCGTCAGAAGGAATGTATGTAAGATGTAATGTTGTTAATTAATAATGCAAAACGCATGCTTAACCGAATCATGAATAATGTATGACAGATAAAAAAGGCTGTGTACCAAAATCATGAACATCGCAATATATACTTACATTACACGTGAACTATTGATCAAATATTTAAAAAGTTCTGGATTATCCAACCCAGTTCACTCACATTTTGATAATGTAAGTTTTGACAGAGTTAGTTAGCTACTGTGCTGAGCGTGAAGCTTTATTGACTTGTTTTCTGTCCCCACTACTTTTACTCTGCGCTCTATACAGAGGTGAGGATATTAAGATATCTCTCCTCTGAGTTTCAGACACACACTATACCACATAAGACAGCATATCATATTGGGCTTGCTCGCAACTCACTTTCTGAAATTTAATGTTATCTGTGCTTCTACCCCTCTGCAAAAAATAAATATAACCAAGCAAAGAGAGATGAGATGAGATGAACGGTGGTAACGCGATGCCATGAAAATGCCACTTTGAAAGTCTAGATAAACACCTCAACCTCACCACCACATCAGAAACCTCTCGTCCTCTTCCTTTTTCTCTCATGTACACGAGTCAGCGTGATAAAACGAAGCGAAATCAAATACAGCTCGTACCACGATTTATCAAAGAAGCCAATCCCAACAAGAACCAGAGCTCATACATTACTAAAAGTAATTAAGCTTTAAGTTCACGAACAACAAAACCACGACCTCATATATACTAACTAACGATGTACAACTCCGCAAGAAATTGCTTCTTAAATATGTCAATGGTTTCTCAAGCTCAAACACTAGTTAACCTACTCAACCTGAACACCAGCTTTCATTTATGATCTTATGGGCTTCGTACATCACATCATATCATTTTCATTATGGTGGTTACATAACGACTTGTATAAGTGTACATAACATCGATTAGGGGAAGTTTAAAAGTTCAACCTACAGATTTTACGGACAGACAAACGTCGTTATTAACCTGCTGATCCTCTCTACCATTAAATGAAATCCTGGAGTAGATCCGTGAATTTTTCTAAAAAAGCATAACAGTTGACGAAGGAAATGCCAAAGCTGATCTGATTCAGCTTCGATACAGATGACGGTATTTTCTTGCCTTCATGTTACTTTAAACGTGGCATTATTGCCAATAAATGTTTGCTAATAGGGAAGTATTTTCTTTGATGGAACATATGAAAATTATTTCAGCTATTTCTCCTCAACATCCACAAGCATAATATTAGCGAAAGCAGAGGTAAGCTGGCAGAAAGGAAAAATCAAGGACACAAGCACGCTCATGCATGTTGACAATTAATATCTGCTTTCTATCTACTGATTGTATCAACTCAAACTTGCTCACCACTATGTAGCCTGTTCCTTTCAATACTTCAACTTCTTGCGGTTCCCTTCCTCCACTCCACCTCCTTGTAAGCAATAAGTACTCCTTTATTTCTCCCTCAAAACGGTCAGTCAAAGGGGGTAGAACGGTATTATAATGTGATAAAACGGAGTGGAGCAATCCAATAAAAATCAATAAAAAATTAGTCAAGAATCCAAGACTGATTGACTCACTCACGAACTACCTAAATTGAACTATGGCAAAGACGCTTGTTGACTTATTTACTCAACAAAAGAAGCAGTCAACCTAGTATGCTCAGCGACTCTGTTATGAAGTATGGCTCTGGTTTATTAAGAAGAATCTCCTTGTCAGTCGTAACAGTTCACTCCACAACAACCTAATGCTGGCATGGCAGTCTGATACCGATCCACTTCTTTGCCTCGTGCAGCGCTGTTCCAAAAAATACAAGGATAAAAAACATAAAAGCCAAAACCGTTAGTTATTGACTTGATGAAAATCATACATAAATATCCTATTCCCATCCTGTCATCAAACTTTGCAAGCCGGTCAATGAATTTAGTTTTTATCTTGACACTGAAAACAGAACCTTATTGGTAAAATTTGGATGGCAGGACACAATGAATGAAATGAATTTGTATAAAATCTGGATACAAAAATCAGTGGTTCATGTACCAAACCGCTTGATTCTTACCTATTCCAGCTGAAGCTGTCAATAATTTAGATAAGAAGATCAATAAAGCTTCTTCCAATGAGCACTCAATGTGTTATAGGTTTGTCAATAAAATCGTCAAAACATAAAAAGATGAGTAGTTGGAAGAATACAGCTTTATAAGAAGGGAGGAAGATGACGATAATGTTCGTCAAAACTTTTCCACTACACAATCACACAAAAGGATAAACATCATTTTTTTATGTTGACGTTGACAGTGAAGCAATAAAGGTGATTGGAAATGGTGGTAACAGTTTAGATCTTTATTAAACTGAGGTGTAGATTAAGAATAACCTCGATTTAATTCATGCTTAAAATAAAGAAAAGCTTTCTTTGGTAGTTACATATGATTTGACTTTTATGATTAGGAGGATTTATGTTTGAGACGAGAGTTTTAGATAATTGTTATGTCATCTTATGTTCTGAATCGGCACGTTATGATTTCATGAATCATTACAAGCTTACAAAACCTCTCGTTCATCTCTTCTCTCATGGGATGAGCAGAGGTCTGCAGCATTTATATAACACAACACTTTGTGTTTATGTGCGGGCAGAAGCGCATCATCAAAATCAACCAACAACATGTAGGTATCAAGTTATACAAACATCATAAGAAAAACGATGTGCAGTAGTGTAAAATGCAATTTTCTGACCGAAATAAATTTTTTGCTTATAATATTGAATATGAATAGTTTGTAAGTGGAATGAGACGAGGAGATTAAACCATTCATAAAATGTATGAATACTTGATGGCCCATATTATCACACCAGGAGGATATGAATGCTGCACAAAGGAAGACCTTCATAATATCCCTTTTGACATTACATTCCGATACATTAGGATTTAGGGAAAAGTTTTATGTGGCAAGCAGTAAAATTTTATGTTATTCTGAATTATCATAACATTTACTGTCACCGCTGTAGAAGAATTCTATTATCAACCGAGTCATCTTTTTACTTTTCCTCGTCAAATTAGCTTTTAAATTTGATGTGCGAAATAGTAGCTGACGTCTCCAGAGAGGAAGACCAAAAAAGAGAATTGGGAATTAACATGAGAATGAGAATTGAGATCGCTTTTATGTGCGTGTAATCTTCTCCACCCGTCCGTTTCAATACTGGCCTAAAAATAACATTCATGGCTCTTTTATTATTTGGCATTTTATTATATTGTGTCATTGAAAAATAACTTGGATCTTTCTCAGTCAAATCTAAATGCGAAATTGAATGGGATTTTTTAAGCAAAACTGGGAAAATATTACTTTATTTTATTGTGGTTTTAGCTAAGCTGGTGGGATGGGATAAGGTAACACGTGGATATTGCGCAGATGTATTCTGCGTAAAAATGCTCAAGTCTCAAAAGCATGATTTATTGCTAAAGTGATAACTAAATTTAATCAATGTTTCCTATTATCACGCTATTCTTATCTATGAGGAAAGCCTCGACCGTTATCATCATCATTCTCTCATCTGAACATCCTCCAACCAAACCAATCCGTTCTACGATTAAATAGCTTTTGGTGCACTCACCGTGATAAATGCATGGGTTTACGGGTTACCTGACGTTGGCTTTTGCTTTACGATAAAAACCTGGCAGTGATGCAAATCGAGATAGATCAGCAAGCCCGTGAAGCTGAACACATGTTTTGGTTGACGGTAGGGGCTAGAGCAAAACTTAATTTATTATGTGATCGTTTAGGTACAATATTTACAAGACTTTGTGTGTCGTTCGTCGTATCGTCCGTACGTCCGTCGTCTGTCGTGCTGTCTGGTCACAAGCGATAGTTCCGAACCGTCTTGAACATTTTGAAATTCTGTTTTCACGCATCCGATTGATAAGGCAGAGCGGAGGCTAAGTTCTGTAGAATAGTGGTTAATCTGGTCAACTGGGAATAGCAAAAGAGGTCAAATTAGATAAGTCGCAACATGATGTAGTCGATGATACAGCGTCAAATATAGTGCTTGATGGATACAGTCATTCGAAAAAGGTACTTCTCAACTACTGTGATGATATTCATGCTGTTTGCAAATTCAAATCAGAGGCTTTTCGAAAAGCACAGGGTCAAATGGTACGGAATCAATTGTTCGCAATATATATGACGCATTATAGCATTATGAAGATATCATCAGGATCGAAAGGTATTGCGTCTGGCTATATTTGCTGATTGATAGTATATGCATTGATGAGATTCAAATAGAGGTTTCCGAATAGGGTCAACAGGTACGCTACGCTATTAAGTAGGACATAACCATCTAGTAAAGCTACTGCAGTGCTGATGTAATTATGCATCTGACAAATTGAAATGGGGAACTTCGAACCGAGGTCAAAAGGTCATGCACTTTAATGACACACTCTAGTGTGTGATATATCAATATCGAAACAGCTGTCAGATGAGTGTATTCACTTTATGACACGTTTTTTAAAGCTCGCCAATCTTTGCACATGCGCGCTAAAAGTAATTTCTTTGCTACATCTCGATTGCATCGGGTTTATTATTCGGTATACTGACGAGTCTGGCCAGTTTTGCTGGAAGCTTAAGAGGTCATTAGAAATGCACATGTCCTCGAAAGACTCACTCACGCCTTGTTTTTATCCAGAGTCTCTTCTTAATTGCATTGCGGATGAAGAAAAAATATCGAGTGCAGCTCACCTGAATGCACGATACTTGAAAAATTATCAAAGAGAAACCGGTAGCAAAAACTGGAACATTTTTGGCAAATGTTCACATTTTTAGGCACGGTCATAGGAAGAGGAAAAAGTGCAGAAATTGGAAGTCATCAATGTGATGGGAAACCTTAATGCCAACTTTTACATTGGGAGTTTAAATGGCAGTCACCAAAAAATAATCAGATGGGATATGATGATAATGCATGGTAACAAGTGCAAGGCTATAGCTATACGAACATGGAAGATAATAAATAAAGATGGAAACTTGCTGCATATATTATGAAGGCTTGTATCGAATCGCGTACAACATGCACCCATCATGTTCACGCTTGAGTCGAACGGTTCTCCATTTGATTCAGTGAAGGAGACACTCATTTCATAGAAAAGTTACTTGGGTTATTGGTAATGTAAAGTAAAGTAATAATCATAATGCAATTTTCCTTCCACTTTAATGTCGACATCAATATTACATCGCATTTTTGCTTGATTTGATGACTACTACCTGCATACATACCTACTTGTAATTCGTACATATATAAAAATATTTACTTCTCAAAAAATAAGTTGAAGCACTCTCTCCTCCGACTGAGCGATGATATGTTGCGTTGTACTAAAGAAGTTATGCACCAGCTCTACAACATATCTAGCTGTAATAACAAGTAAGTGGTTCTGAAAATTGAGCTAGTGAATTATTTTCCATCCATAAGCTTTTCGCCGTATTATTAAGTAGCTAGTAAATCTCATAAACACCAGGGTCGTCGTACATGTGTATCGTATTGAATTGAATGCGTATCTAATCTCATAAAGTTATGCAAGGTGACCAGCAATTCGGCATGAGATCATTAATTAGCACACTCAGGCACTAATGATCCTGTTTTGTAGGATCTGTGACAGACATTTCTATCTATAGCTGAGCTCTATAGCTTGTATTATGATTGTATGGCTGCGATATATTAGGTGACCTGACCATTGTAGTTTCCTGCATGGAAAAAAGGAACTAAAAATGACGTGTGTAATGGATTGCTTTACAATTAGATTCAGAAGAAAAATTATGTACATTGTATTCCATTGTACATGTTATTGGTTTTAACAAGTTTCGCTTGCTTTTGGGAACCCAGTGGATTTCATAGCATTGAGAATTATTTTTGGACAAGTAAAAATACAAATTGTTAGCGTTTTTACATGCAAGTATGATTGTAACATTACACGACGGTTTTCTTTGGGGGAGTGAAGTTTCCTTATGATGCTGTGATTGAGTTTGAGACTTGCAGTCTACTCTGTTTTTTGCTAATTCGCACCTCACAGCGAATTACACACAACAGCTAACTAAAAACTTTTAAGCATTTTTACGCATACGTAACTTGAACTTGATATTTTGTTCTTGTTGGTGTGTGTGTATTTGTGAGAGTATTGATCGGTCAGGATTGAATTGAGCTAGGATGATGGATACGTGCTGCATACCTGCATAGCATGCTTACATTCGCATTCATCATCATGACTTTGACCCTGATATTTGATGGATATGACAGCAGTATAACATGCAAATTGAGTGAGGTGGAGACATGGAAATTAATTAAAGTACGGAACCAAGCCTACAGTTGTTGTATTGTGAGGTAGATGTCTGTTTACTTCGGTTCTTTTCCATAACACAGGTCATAAACCATTTTTGCATGGACTATAATTCTTTTGTGGTCGGCCCTTATCCTGCGATCCAAAGCAAACAATGCGTATCATTATGCAGAATGTATTATTATATTTACATAATTGCTCTCAAAGAAATTTAGAATCACCCAAGAAATGGATGTTTTGAAAGGATCTCTCTGTTCAAGTCCACACATAAAAAGGAGGAATAATATGCGTTGACATAAACTGAAAGTAAATAGGCTGTCGATGACAAATTCTATATTTGCGACTACAAAATTGAGTAGTCCTGACGGTGTTGTATAATCAGTGAACGAAATTGGTAACTCGACCATAAAAGTACCCCATAAATTTATGTATTTATTGTATTTATGAGTCCGAAAAACATTAAATAATCACGACTATTCCACCACGGCAGTTATTCCAAAGCGTCGATGATCACAAGGTAATGATTAGCTGTACTATCTAGGGGTAGACAGCAGCGAGCTTTAAGGGTTAATAAAAATGCAAATACTTGAATATAAAATTTGGTAAGATGCTCACCTGCAGGAAAATGAACTTATTTATTAGTAGCTAAATTTAGAAATTCTTAAATGACCTACCAATCAATGTAAAAATTTAATTTTTGTTGTTGTTTATTGTATGACATAACTCTTTCTAGTGATTATGGGACCACATGGTTGATAGTACATTACATGGGCATTTCTTCACAGCTTATGAGATGACATAATGAGAGGTTTCGTATTTAATCCTTTGGTATTGAGTACATTCAGCCAGCCATTCAGGCATCATTGCTTGAGTTATATGATGCGACACTATGACAAATCAGTCATCGAACTGATGACTAAGTCTGTCATTAACGCTTAATCCAAGTGCATACTAGTTTCGTCCAGTAATAATTAGTTTCAGTGTGATGCGGACAAACAAAACAACATGCCATAGACGCGTAAAAACAGAGTCAGCATCCCATAATGCGACCAAGTCAATTAGCCTTCGCGGATAATTCAATGCGTATGAGAAACACGACACAGGACATTTATGTTACATCATCGTCCACCTTCTTAAACGGAAGACAGGCCCAAGAAACTGGTGTTGCAGTTAAATGATTACTCAACTGAAATGCCAATAAATGAGATGTCCAATATTAATTATTCAGGATGTCACTTTGACTTCATCATGTGAAATGTAGTGCTACTGGAAAACCATCGATGAATGGCAAATGTAATGAATCGTTTATCTAAACACTTTTATGTACCACGTATGAAACATAATATGAAAATTTGTTTGAGTTGTATGAGCATAACACATTTAATTATGATGAGCAGAAATAAGATTAAAGTTGTAAACAGCAGGATTATTACGTTAGAACAAAAACATGTTCCGTTTTATTTTCTACATGAGTGATTCATGATTGGTGTCTAATAAAACTAAATATAAAGATTTTTTGGGTATAAAGGGAGAAGAAAATAGTGAATGTTCTTATTATATATAATATAATATATATTTTGTCTATATAAATTGATGTTCACTAGGAACGTCAAAAGTAAGTGGTTGTATGAAATCATATTTTTGAACGCTTCATAATACATGTACAGACGAGTATGAAAAGGATTTGACTCAAAATGACATCTTCAAAAAAGATTCAACAGATTAATAATACCATGAATAGAACAAAGTTGAGTCTTAACACAAAATTAGTAGCTAAACATAAAGTTAATTAGTTTAATAAATGCTTACTAGCTTGATACCAAGTACACAAGAAAACAGAGCCCAAAACCATATTATGACATTATTTAACTAAGTGTATCGTAATGTACCCCTCAACACATTTGAACGACGGACCTGTGTTTTAAGTAATTAAATAATTGCATAAAAACGAACAATACTAAAATAGTATAAAGTAGCATTAAACAAAACCATAGTATAGTTTCATCATATGTAATTGCCGTCTCTGGCATATTATAGCATTTAGTAATTACTGGGCATTTTAATTTCTTAGTTGCTAGTTAAAGATTCAGTTTTGTTTTAAATTCTCAGCTACGTTTCATTCTTCTTGTATACAAAACAAACAAGTGGCAGGTGACAAACTGCCCCATCCGTATAACGACTTCGAAAAAAACCTAGTGTATGATGTAGAGCATTTAACCTCAAGATACAAAAATCGCATTGTATTGTATTGCTTCTTTTGTAAAGTTTTGTCTAGCGTATATATATTACTTCCTTATCACTGATCTCAGAAACTCTTCATTTCACGAAGGTTTGTGTTTCCCCGGATAGTCTACCAAAATACATGGATATTATAAACGTAGCAGATTACTAATCAGACTTACAGACAACAGTAAAAAATATTATGCTCTTTGACCCGTTCTGCCATTGATCGCACGGATGATACTCATTACTTACTATTACTTATGCTAATTAAGTTGACTACTGAATCATAAAAAATCTTGTAGAAATTTGAAGTACTGGAGTTGTCTTTCTTTACAGATTAGCTGTGATGTATTGACTGTTTTAAGTGAGACGTGTTATGAAATTATCTGACTGACAGTCAAATCGCTAATGTAATTTCAAAAACGTTAGAGCCTTGTCTTAAACCAATGGTTATACAGCACCATTATCCCTGTCCAAATATTCTTTAACTTTTCATAATCCATAATATTACTTCAGAGATATTTTAGTTACTGTTTGTTTGTATACTTCAACAACACTTTTCATGAGCAAACGCCTCAAACTTTAAGGAAGCCTTATTCCTCATCCGTAGGCAGTAGAACAGTTCCCGATAAATCGTCACCTGATGCCTCATAAATAAACTATCAAGTCTTTCACCGATTTCCGGGACTTGTTACAATACTTTACAGGTAAACAATTAGAGCAGCTGACACGCTAAAATACTTATTATAAAGTGTGGACAGAAATAGGTGGCAATTTTATTTTGTGTCCGCTGGAACGGGACCAACTCGTTAATTATTGGTTAGAGGGAATTCTGAAGTCCTGGTACTGATTTTAGAACATTACCCATCAGGTATGTTCAATTAATATATATAACCGGTTGAACATCAAATCAAAGGAGACCGTGATAAAGGAACGGACAAGCAGAAAAAAAGTAGCAAAAGTAGCTTGTCGGAAATTCTAATTTATTTAATAAACAAGAGTTTATATACTGCTGAATGTTACAGGAAATTGGTCTACTTGCTGATAGTTGATTGAAATTACAGCAGTGAAAATTATTTTCCCTCTTAAGAAAGGTTTTTTTATAACACTCCGTTCTAGTTAGTTGTCCGTACATTTTCAGCAGCAGTTTTAAGTAAATCGGTTATATAGTCGGACAAACAAGTGACAAGAACGTCAGTCAGCAAGAACTGAAGATCTCCAAAAGGTAGATAAACAATAACCAGTGATCAAGAGCCGGTCACCAGAGCAACAAGCAACCCGTTATTTTCGCTGTATACAAATTCTAGAACGGGTAGTAATTGAAGACATACTTTAGATAGAAGCCACTATTACATCACTCAGACAATTAAAAATCTTGGGCCGAACTAAAGGACTGAGAAGGCAAGAATACGTTTCCTAACATTGTTAACGTTAAATCGAAACAACTCCAGTATAAAATTTTAAAAGTGTTGAAATTGTAAGTACGCATTTCCTTTCCTTCCTTATTTAGTGCGCGATAAATGCTTCGGGAGTAAAGTCTATTGTTTTGCATTCGAGTTTATATCTATTTAAAACTGAAAACTTGGGACTAATCGGTGTCAGGTTGATTTTCAGTCCAGCAACAGACATCGTTGGTTTTTGGGAGGGTTAACCAGAACAGATCTCTGAATGTTCATCCCAAGCAGCAACCTGTGGGAAATAATAAAATAGGAATAGTAATGCGTAATAATGCATGAGATAATTTTGTTGCTTCAGTGCAAATAATGTTTACTACACAGTCAGTTGTCATTGTCAAGTACTCATAAGTTTCTGTCGTGTTGTTATTCCTTATTTTTGTTCTACCATTAAATTTTGGTTTCGAATCTTCATCAAATTTTGGAAAAGAGCAGTAGTGATACAATTGATCAAAGCGTTCCTGTTAATGAAGTGCTCAGTGAGATTTTTTAAATAGATACATCGAATTAATCATCATTACCGTAGGAATATATCAAGTCATCAACTATCCTTTATCTTACAACTTAGTATTGTAAGTGTATTTACTGTAAGTATAACCCTTCTAGCCTTTATCTTATGTTAGTAAGTTGAGTAGGAACGCAACAAAGAACCAAAAGTAGTCGGGCCGGGTATGTCTCTTTTGTATTTGTATCAGCTCACTCATCTCACATGTTTACAACTTACAACTGCATGTGGGCATGTTGTAAGCGTGAATTCTCCCTTCGCCACCTTGCAAAACATAATTTCTGCGATTCTGAAGTTGATGTGATTGTCAGTCAGTTCAGGAGTCAGAAAACTTAACCATTTAGAATCTAATTAATGCGAATTTCTTATCAACTCGTTCATTTTCTTGTATTTGCTTTTGAACTTTTAGGAAGTAGTTGCAGACCAAACTGAAATATGAGTCCGAAGCCAGAGAGTGGAAAGGAGGAAGTTGCTCACTCATGCCAGGTGGACAATAATAATGTAAGTACTACTAAATCAAAAAAGGATGATTCAAAAAGTGGAATAAATGGAAAAGTTTCATTTTTCAACATTTGTCCTACAAAAGATTTTACGTACAACGTAATTTATTTAAATTTTAGCTTCATGGAGTTATGGAAATGACTAGCCTGTCCCAGGTTCTGGATGAAGTGATGTTGGAATCGTTCAAAGAGAAACATGACTATGATTCAGGCCATTTGGCAGATAATGAGGACGAAATGGAGGAGGAGAATTTAGGACCAAGGGTCAAGAAGCGTAAAGTCATCGTTAGAGAGACAAAGAGACGGGAAAGTCGACGAATAGTTGAGAAGATTAAAGAGAAAAAGAAAATCGCAAAGGTGATTAAGCAGTCTGGCGCTTTAAAGCGAGCACCTGTTTTGCTGGAGCGTTTGCAGACGTTCTCAAGGATAGTTGATCGTAGAGGTGCTGATAGTCATCTTCATAGCAAGATTTAAGGATACATTTATCGGACTTAGGTGTAACTTAATCCTCTGCTTGTAAATAAAGTTGTATTACCTGACATTCACGAGAACAATACCACTGATTGGCACAACCAGCACAAACAAACTGCGCACGACTCAAATTGCATCCTTGGCAAATGGGTACTGCTTCTTGTTGGGAAGGCACATGGCTGGCATCTTCTTCGCGAGCATTTCTCTCCTAGAATATTTACACAAGTGATAAGCCATTATTTATGTACTTCACCCTCTCTTAAGTAGACTAGTATTCGTCATTGAACTTAATCAAGACATTGTTCGATTAATTAACAAAACTACTATCATTGTAAGTTGACATACCTTTTTAATTTTTGAAATATTAACTTTGGTATCCACTTTCGAACTTGCTAAAAGGTTAGCTAACGACAAATTTGCATCTGCATTGGGCAACTTGGTGGCAAACTTTTGAGAGTTGGCAGAGACGTCGTTGGAACTTCTGTTAGTTGCAATACTAGAATGGGTTGAGGGGGACAGCATTTTCGCCAATGTGCCACTACTACTTGGTGTTGGCGTCGCAAGCAACGAGTTGCTTCCACCAGACTGCCTTGGTGGCTTTCCGTTTTTTGGTTTCACCGCTGCCCGGTTTAGCTGAGGTGTGGGGGTAGGCGCAGCAGGAAGTGCTGCTGCTGGTGGAGCGTCCTTTT
This sequence comes from Orchesella cincta, assembly GCA_001718145.1. Lineage (NCBI taxonomy): Eukaryota > Metazoa > Arthropoda > Collembola > Entomobryomorpha > Orchesellidae > Orchesella > Orchesella cincta. The sequence goes on along the minus strand of LJIJ01000218.1, from coordinate 68,340 downwards.
GTTGTTTATCCTGTTCTGCCAAAGTAAGTAGTTCTTCTAACGTTTTCATGTATGATCTATCAGGCGTCATGTTCATAGACAGAGAATTAGATGCGGCCTTTTTCGTCGTCGTCCTCTGAACGGTTTTTTCACCAGCTAAGTTACTGCATAATAAAACATTATTCATTGGTAACTTTCATCTCTGTAGTCTCTACCCTCAGGATTGAGTATTTCTCTGTCATACTAGGAAAGGGAAACTTACCGATGGCTTTGGATAATAGACTGGACATCCACAATAGCTCCCTTCCGCCCATTGCCAATCACCTTACTTTGCATTTGTGGAGCATTTGATTGGACATCTACGATTCGAAGTCTGGAGGCTCTGCCGGGTGTCAGCTCATCCATCGCTTTTCTCTTCCTCTCGCACAACTTTTGAAGGGCTGCTGTTGCCGATAAGCTATCCACTTTAGCTGTTGCCGTCACAGTACCATCCCTAGATTGACTTTGGGATCTGAATGGAAATACACTTTGTAAAGATTCGTTTTCCGTTTCCGTGCTCTCAATACTTTCCTCAATTGACCGTTCGGCGTAGCTAAATGCATCCTTTTCGGAAACTATCAGGGTCATACAGGCTTTAATATCAGTCTGTGACATGGGTCCATTTAACCCGTCTTGTACTTTAGTCATTTTCTGCGTGCACTGCACTTGTTCCAAAGCGTATTCAACGTGTTTCTTAAGTCTAAGAATAGCACTCCACTCTTTCTCTTTTAGCAGCAAAAGCTGGCTCAGTTTGGTCACTTGCTCTTCCAACTCTGTTGCAATTGCGGTACCATCATTCACCGAGAAACTAAGGCTGGATGAAGCGGTTGACTTTGCATTATTTGGGACACTACTTTTCTTCGTCAGCAACCCTGAGAGAAGGGGCTTTTCCCTCGAGTTCTCTTCTGAGGGGAGCACCTCCCCATTCCTCACGGAGGAAGCGGATGATGGCGGAGAAACTTTTGTAGCACCACCGGACGCATTGTTAAGCAATACTGGCTCAGTTTCTTCTGTACTATTTTGCTCCTCCTCCTCCTCGTCTTCTTGCTCCTCATTTTGATTGACTCCGTCCTCGTCGTCCAAGTCCACCTCTGATTTTATATTCACGTCTGAAATCTCCATGCTTGTGTCATCCAACGCTGCGGTTTCCGCATCCGTTCCGTCTTGCGTGTTAGTATTACTGTTAATTTGAAGGTCGTCTGCTTCCTCATCATCCTCCTCATCTAATTCCGTTTCTGGTTCTGCCGTTACGGCATCAGCTAGATGAGATGTTTCAGGCAGTGGAGTTGAGTCTGTCTCCATAACGTCTTCTATTTCCCCCGTTTGACTCTCTTCTTCGGTGTCTTCTTGCTGTTGGGGAGAGGTTAGCTCGCTGCCTTCATTTTCAACCTCGCCCTCCCCGTTCATAACGGGATCGGCCACGTCTGTCATCCTAAATACCCTGCTTTGTTGCACTGTATATTTGACAAGAGATAAAGCAACGGGAGATTTAATCTGAAAATGACAATAAAATACATATGAAAAATTAAGAAAAGTGCCAATTCATACATCTTAGGTTTTGACAAGATTCTACATGCTTTCTATTGGGCACAAAGGGTATAGAATAAACAGAGAAACCATATTCAATGATTCACGAGATGCATGAGATTTTGGATACGAACGCAACGCTTTCAATATCGTTATCATTCTCTTATATAATTGTTAATATTTTTATGAGGATAGACAAAGGAATCTTATGCTTTCAGGACAAGGTAGCTCCAGCTAACTAACTGAGAAGCGGAAACAAACGATGTGACCTCGTTGAAGATCAGTATGTTTAGGGATCATATCGTTTTTACATTAATAAATACATGACACTTTTCGTTTTAATTTCTTCCGCAAACGCAATGTAAGTAGTGTTTGAAAACTGATAAATTACATTTGTCAATTTTGGGTCGTTATAGAATGGCCGTTCCAAAACTAAACATTTCTGTTGAATGCATTCCATGCCAAATAATGTCGTATTAAGCATCAAGATATAGTTTGAAGAATGATACTTTCAACCTAAAAAGTTGTTATATCTTTGCATAATACAGATTTCGGCGTTACTAAAAGTAGTGTATTAGAATTTAATATTGTATAGTCCTGTGTACCTAAAGCAGTCCTAATTATTATCGTGTCACTTTTCTATTAGTGCAGCTAATATTAAATTTTCGCAGGAGAAAGTGTCGTGGATTCATTTGACTTTCAATTGGTCTGAGAAAACTGTTTCTAACTTGTCTGGTTTCGTAGCTTATTTTCAAAAGATTTGGCAACACATTTTAAAGTGGTATTTCCTTTAATTTATTTCAGGTAGGTATCTAGAACATCAACTGTTTCTTCTGAAGTCGTGCAACCAGAACTTCTTTAAACAGGAACCGAGTAAGCAGCCAATATAGGAAGTTTTTGCAAGAAAAAGAAAGGAGGTTGAGAGGGGCCGTATGAAGATTTGCTGTGATGTAAGTGTGCCTATTTGCATAATGTTTTAAGTTTTAATGTATAAAGGTTTTTACCAAAATCAGTTGATTGGATGGTAATACTTATAACGTACTACAGTAATGTTGATTTTTCTGTGTACTAAGCTGTGAACATTAAGTTGGCTTTAATTAGGTAGTGCATTATCACATCCAGTTTGAAACGCAACCTTGTGCACTGTAACAAGCGAGATCAGAATACTTTCACCGCTGCGGTTCAATGCAATATAATGAGCCAATTTAACTTAGCAGTTTCAATTTGTCACTTTGCAAAAGTTGGAATTCCAAACTTGTCGTTCTATAGATTGCGCTATTAACGTGGGCCCACAGAATAAGGGTTTTAAGTGTGCAGAAAAAAACAAAAGGTTTCAAAGAAGAATAGTACCGTTCCTTGGTGATTGGCAAAATTTGCCTGTTGTTTCTTTCGGTCTTTCACGTCTTTCTGATATTGTACCAAAAACTTTTGTTGGTTCTTGGTTCAATTCTTGCATTTGGATTTTTCCCGTGTATCCTTTACGAGAATCCATGCAGAATGCTTGGAGCGTTTTACTATGCCCGTACTGAAATACTTTGTGATGATCCTGATGCCATTAATGTTGATAATAACAATATTATTGGACATCGGCGTGTTTCGTCAGTATATCGGAGTTGTGGGAAATGAATGAGGTATCTCTCTCCATCCCTATATGTTCCTTTGAATCCTATTGTTGATCTTGAGCAGGGAATTCCTTAAACTGTGAACTCGGCGAGCTACATACTTGCATTGTACAGAGATATTATTGTGATTCACATTCACCGTATCCCGTTTGTTGAAATTTCAGCAGTATGAATGTATACAGTGGCCCCACATGAATGTGAATGTAACAATAAGCAGCATGTAGAGTCGTGTATGGGTGTCATAGTCAAAATGGTAAGAGTTTTGTACTTGGAAAGGTTGAACTGATGTTGATATGAATTTGTTTCTTTGGGTCGACAAGAGAATGTTGTGTGCTGTGTAGCATTCCGTCTGACTTATCCTTGAACACTGTGGACATTATTAGTATGAGACGGGGTACAGGAGTGCAAGCAGAACAAGGTTTGGGTAAGGATATGCCAGGAAGGTGTAGTCCACAATGTGTTAAAAATCCTGGCAGGATGGATGTTCAGGATTAGTGTATATCGCACAGGGTGATTATAACAGATGGGGTATTCAAAATGCGGCAATTTGCAAGACATCCTCTCATGGATTCATAGGCTCTCTGGGGCAGGATTGGTTATTAGGGTTTTATGAGTCAATTTTTAAATATCGAAGACGACACTAGCCGATCGAAATGTCTCATGATTATTCTAATTGATTCTTTGTGTGAGGTTTTACGGCTAGAGATTTGATTACAGTGGTTGTGTATTTACTATTATCATCACCGTTCCGTTTTCATCTACTACTGCAGGATAGGATATGTTCCAAAACAGGATTAAAGGCATTTGAAACCCCATGCAAACCTTTCGAGTCTGCCAATAGCATCATGATAGTTTATGCTGTACTCGTGGATGTACAGGTGTAAATTGTCATGCACATTTTCATTAAAGTATTTAGAATTAGGGACAGATAGGTCAGCTCACGGTTGTTAAGGTGAGTCATAGCTCAGCCGAAGATTGACCTCTTGACATGTGTTGCTTGTTATGTCAGATGGTTTTAACACTGAGCTGTAACAGTTTTAATTTTGATTTCAGGGCTTCTCAAAAACATTTTGTGGCTAAAATTATGAGCACGAGTACTGGCCCAAATGCTGAAACATGGGTCCGAGAGCGACGGTTACGACCAATTTACGGTACACTCTAACTAAATCCTTTCCAATTGCAATTTAATACAGTTTTGCAAGTCATGAGTTGTAATGATTTTAATGCTGTATGCAGAACTGCTGGACAGCGGAAACAACAAGAAAGTCATCGCGGAGGTGGATCGGGTTATGAAAAAGAATCCAAGTTTTATCTGTGCGAAGGTACTTGGCCCAAAAGTTTCCGTTCCTTTTATACTGGCGTTCTGAAAAGTATAACTCATTTGCAATTCTTGTATTGTTGTCAGGTTTAAAAGCATTGGCCCTAATTCGTATGAATAAAACTAATGAAGCTCGTGATATTCTTAAGCCTGTTCTAAAAGAAGTTCCGACTGACGATGGCACAATTCAAGCACTGTCAATCTGTTACAGAGAGCTGGATGAACGTAAGTTTCTTTATTTCTTTAAATTCCATTTAAATTGCGAATGAAATTTTTATCATACACATTTTCATTGTTTATAGCCGTCGCGTTATGCAGCATTTTGGAAGCTGCCATTAAGAAAGATCAATCTGAGGAGTTGATGACGCACTGCTTCATGGCTCAAGTTAGGGTACGTGTAACTAAACCTGGTTCTTTACACAACAAAACAGTGAAACGTTTCATACAGAAATTGACCAATTTCCATTTTTTTGTAAGTGTAGACGAATGAGTACACAAAACAGCACCTCACTGCAATAAATTTGTACAAAGGTTATTATAAGTCAACGTACTTCGGATGGGCAGTTGCGTCTCTGCTCATTAAGGCTGAAAAACTACAGGATGACTCTCGTCAAGAATTTCCGTGCCGTTAGCTGAGCGAATGCTGATTAAGTACATTAAGAACCCGAAAAATCAAGTTGAAGAAAACATTCTGATTATGTATTTGGAAACCCTTAAAAAACAGGTACATTGAAGATTTTTAAAATAAATTATAAATCTTGTAATAGTAATGTGTTTTACAGTATTTATTTTCGAATTAAAGAAAAAATGGGAGGATGTTCTGACCGTGTTGAAAGATCATGGGTATCCACCGCCCATTTGGAACAATGACTATTTCTACGAAGCTTATACTGAAGCAATGATAGAATTGGGAAGAAACAAATCTTTATTTGACTACCTGGATGCTTGTTATATGAAAAAGTAAGCTTTTTATTGATACTAGCAAAACTTTGCTAAAGTGTTTAAAAAAATTTAATGCTTCCTTGACTTTTTTAGCATGGACGAGTTCCATCTCATCGAGAGAATTATAACGCTTTTTAAGACGATGATGAAGGCAAGGTGGGTTACAACTTTAATGGATGAACTCCGTAAATCACAGCTACGTCGTGCATTGGCAGATCTTGTATATTGTCGAGGGCATGCCAAAGTGCTCGATGCCTTCAACATCAAATGGTGTGTCCGTCGCAGAGAAGATTTAGAGCTGGCTTGTCATTACGGAGCTGAAAAGCCTTCATTTTTCTCCGACATTATCGGCTACGTTAAGGAATTCGGTTTGGACAAGCGTTTTCTCCAGGATATCGATCCGGATTATGGTCAAGCTGGATATGCTCCTGTCTATGATTCAGTAAGAGTGTAAATATAGAAGATAAACTTCTACACTGTTTGGTTGTACTGGACCGTATTTAAATTAAACTGTACCTATTTCCCGCAGGTTGGAAAAATCATTCGCGACGTTAATTTGGAGTTAGTTGATTTAGTATTAACAGATCCATCTGTTGTTTCTCCTTTGGTTCGTATGGAATGCGCTCATCGGTGTTTGGAGAAGTATTTTATGGGAGAGTCTGCGGTCTGTTCGCTTAGGACAGACGAAAACCTAAGAACAAAAGAAGCAGATTATCATGACATGTTTCTCGTAGTAGCTGCTAGCGCCTTGATGCAAAAATACGACCACGACTACAACAGTGGTACCTCACAACTTGAGCTTGTCAGAAATACAAGGAACGGGTTCGTGGCTGTGCCCGGATTCAAAACGCGTTCCACCAAAGAAAGGATAATTGAAATTGATAACGACAACTTGAGAGAAGCCTACAAAAGTCTGAGTGTTGAAGGTCTCAGCCTTCAGGAGCCATCGGAAGCGTATATATTGAGGGATGACAACTATTTGATCATGACTGCAATACTGTTGATGGAATTCGGTCTGAAGCAGTGCCCATATAATCACTCTCTAAGAATAATACTCATGAAAGCTTATAATCGTATTGGAGCCGTTGACCGTGCTTGCAAAGTCGCACAAGGGCTGGACATCAAACATATCCAGTATGACAGCTTGGGATTTATGATTATATGGAAGATGTTGAGGGGAGGAATGTATCCGGAAGTCACGAAGATGTTGACGATTGCAGAAAACGTGTACACAAACTACAAACGGGAGGTAAGACTTAACATCCATTTACTTATGGTTAGATTAGTCTGGTTCATTGGGTGTGTATAATTATTTCATTTTTCATTTAGAGTATGGAACACGTTATCACGGCCTATAAATATGGAACCTTTATGAAAGTCTCGGAGTTTATGTCGTTCAGAGAGCTGCTGTTAAATTCGTATCAGTATTACATGGTCGCGGTGGAGAAACGATTTTTAGAGTTTTATTTTGCATCTCCATCGGAGTTTACTCAGGTTAGAATAATACGATCCCGGTTGGTTGGTTATGCCTACGTAGGTCGGATAATTCATATGTGGTTATTATGTTTAAAACAGATTGCGAAGAACATACAAAACGATATTGATAGGGATGAAGTATTAAACAGGTCAACCCCATTCTCTGACAATCGAGACTTTACCGTGTTCCAATATTTGAAGTCTGAGGTTGATTTAAGAACATTAAAAGAAGCTAGTTACGCGAAGGACGTTCTTGATCTGCAGTCCCGCACCGCGCTCATCTTCCTGATTACAGATCTGATCCTTCTCGTTGATAATCCAGAATTTAATTCTATCGCGGACACCAGAATTAAGATGATTGACGAGACCATCAACGTGATTAAAACTAATTTGGAGGAAAGATCACAATTGCTTAACCGATACAATGATGTTGTAAGCTAAAAATATTAAAAGTGTGATAGGAGAATGAACTCGGTTTTTTCCAGCCGAACTGATGTTTGACATATACGATCCTGATTAATTCCAGACCTTCTTTGATGGGATTTGGCCACCAACAAGAGATTACTTTACACTTGGATGCATGGAGTTTCTGCTGGAGTTGATCGCAGGCGTGAAAAAAACAATTACCAAGGTAGAAATCACGCCTCTAGTCACAATGAAAAACTTAGTCAGTGGTTCCTGGAAATCAATAAGAAATCGATTGGAAGAATTTCTTGAGGATTTGAATATTCTCACGATTGGAAAGTGTTTTGAAAATGTGCACCATGTCGCGGAGGTAACATTCTAAATCTGAAAACTAAATACTTTTAATTTGATTTGATACAATTTCTAACCAAGCATATTTCAATTTATGCAGACTCTGACCTTATCCTGCATCCTGTTTTATGTATGCATCAAAGTCATGAAAAGACAGACTGATGGAGGTCACTCAAGGAAAAAGAAAAAAGCTTCTACCGTTTCCGTAAGTCACAAATAACATAACATAGCGTTCCTGAGATAATGTGTTTGCCATTTCAATTAGTTCGCATTATTCATCTTGGAATTTTTCTTTAGAATGATGACACAGCCATAAAAAAGAAGCATTTTGAAAGTCTTGCCGAAGCCCTTACTTCCCTTCGTGAGCATATCCACCAACTTCGGGCATATGTGAGCCGTTCCATGCCCTTCAAGTGGGAAACCGTAGAAAAACAGTGGGAAGGAACAATAGGTGAAAATTTCAGGGATGAAGTATTCTCAAAGTTCTTCGGTGTTGTTCACTCTGGAATAGCTGACAGCTACCACAAACAGCTTGATCAGTTCATACGAGTGATTGATAATAATACTAAAATCATTTCCACAATGGAACGTGAGGTGATGGGGCTTTAGCAGGTTTTCACACCATTTTATTACTTCCAATATCACAGGTACTAATATTTATACGTACACATTTTGGTATTACAACTCGCCTGTTTCGGAGATGTTATTGTTCTCTGTTATTTCTATATAAAAAAAAGTCATTTGAATATAAAAACTGTAAAATGTGCAAGAGAAGGACTTAGCTTAACTAAGGAATTTACAAGCAACTAAAAAAATGGTCAAATATCATTTTTCCAGTATTTAATCTTTCATATATATTGTTCAAGTTGGTTGTTAATCTTGTTCTAGTCGTTGTTACTCTGTTACAATTGGTTCTTCTATGATGTTACAAGTATACATGCTTATTAGTCAAGTCTGATTCTGGTTGTCACATTAAACTTTATATGACTGTCAAGTAATGATTATAAAGACGATTTTGTCTAGATTACTTAGCTCATCATGGTGTAGTAGATTTGTTGAGATTTTTTGAAGACTTTTACTATTTTTAGAAAAGGAAGCTCAAAGTATTTGATTTTATTTGTATTAATCCATGATGACTTTAAAGGGACCTCAGAAGGCTGGTATTGCGTTGCACATTTGTGTTGAAATTCATAAGCGCCTTATAACTACTATATTCCTCGATTTGCAACGAAACAAAAAGCAAATAAGGACGAAGAGAAAAGACTTTTTAGGAAATTGATTGGCCGGGTGGTGACCATTTATTTAACTCATTTTAAGGTTGGCAAATGAAGCGCAAAAGTAATTTTAATATCAACATAGAAATGCGTATGTATATTCTCTTCTAAGTCATCATATTTTAGCTCTTTTTAAGGTTGTACAAGTTGCTAGGTTTGAAATTTTTCTGCATCAAATCAAAGTACTGCGTGCCCAAATGCACACTAATAAGGTTACGTTCCATATTTATAATGATAACAGAAAATGTAACATTATTACTGGCATGCCCATGCATTTACAAAAAAAGATGGATCTTAATAAAAAGCTGCTGAGCTACTGATATAATTTTGAACAGTTATTTTGTTACTTATCAATTTTGCATCATCCTTTCCACCGTGCTCCTAATTTGACAAATTGGTTTCAAACGTAGGACTTCCGAGCATGTGTCACCATCAGTTTACTGTGATGATTCAATCAAAACAACGCTGAATGATACAGTGTTTTTGCCGTGAACGTGGCCTTACAAACATGTTCTCCAAGGTTGGGGTTCGTACTTCAGCAGTTAGTAGAAATATTTGACACGTTCCTGGGATGTGAAAACCGGTTTAGACCCTATCCAGAAACAATATATCTAAACGGATAGTGCCTTTGATATTATGATGCATGACTATTTGTGCAACATAAATGTATTTTTTGTTTAGTATTTAATATATGTGTGTACTTCTCTCTTGCATGCCGATGGTCATCTCAATTTTGATTAGAGATATGATCCATCTCACTACAAAAAGAATCTTTTTACTTCATACTTCATGAAAAATATTAACTGCTGCCAAAAAAAATTCAAGTGCATTCATTTCGTACAAGTCAGAAGTTCATGATTAGAATGGAACCTGATGTACATGAAAAATGTTGGGAATCGCATCACTTCTTATTAATTCCAGATAATTGTCAGAGTGTACAAACTGACTGAGAAAAAGAATGAAGTTACAGCTCAAAACTAGTTATATCTTGTCTTTCAAGAGCTTATGCGCCACCGTGAATATGAGGAAATTACCCAAACTCAAGTTGCATTGGGTTGCCTGAAGCAATGCAAATAACATTCAACAATTGGCATGACAGTGATCTTGTATGAAAAGTTACGCAATAAAAGAGCTTATTTTTTTGCAATCGTCGAGACCTGGCGAAGGGAACGTTTACAAGCATCTCTCTAAAACATTACATTATAAACTACTTTTTACTATTGGACTCCCTTCTCTTCCCATCATCGTCTTATTGTTGCAGGTGTTTGGGTTTGAGTGCAACTGGGAACAAGCATTTTCTGCTTGCGAACACTAATGATTATTTATAGCTAAAAGCTGCAAAGCTGGTTATAAATTCAATGATCTGGAACATGTTATTGAAGAAGTTGAATTCAACCCTATATGCAGCCAATTTTCCAGAATAAATTTGCATAAAAGTGTTTTTCCGAATGTTCATTTATGTTGTCCTAGATCTTCGTTTCTATGATAGTGACTCAATATTACATTCTTCCATGGTGTTTTTTGAGCTACCCAACAATTATTGTTGTGTACAAAATGAATTCTGCGTTTCATTTTTGTAGTGATTTTCTTTGTGTAACAATGTCTAATTGAGAACATGTGTAATACTTATGTAACACGTTAATTATAAAAATCTAAGGAAAGTATTTTGACGAATTCCGCAGCACTTCGAGACCAGCAGTTTCTATTCACTAATTCTATATGCTGAAGTAATCAAAGGGACTCCAATAGGGACGTCATGATGTACTAAGCCAACCAACCAAGGCATACACTTGCGTAGAATGTGACTCCTTTTAAAAATAGTTCATTGTGACGTTGACGTTGTATTGGGTTTTTCACAAGTTGCTAATGTGGTCGGTCAGTATGACAAGTTTGACGTCCACCAGTTCCTTCGCCTTTGCTTTGATACACATATTGAACATGAATTGAACTTGTTGTACAATTATGCGAGCAACGAAATTTGTTTACTCTTGTTGAATTTATGAATATTAGATACACACCTACCTTAGATTATTACGCGTGCAAATTCAGTACACAAGTCACAAGCGATTTGCACTTGCATAGCATATCCCTAGCACCCACAAAATAGCATTTGTTATGCACTATTGGATTGTAGGTATAAATATTGCACATTTTATCTAATAAGTAAAAAAGGATTTTACGCGTTTCTCATACGTAAAAGTAGTACGTGCATGCACATGATATGATATTAAAAAGCAAAGGTAGGCACACATTGACACTGGATTTTTAACGCAAGTAGGTCAAGATTAGTGAAACGTCCAATATTGTTTATATTATTATCTTGTATAATGATGATGATGATGATGACGAATGACAATTGCTTCTATGAAATAAAATTTAACAGGCATAACAGAACACACATATATACATACCTAAATATCCATAACGTGTGTAACTAATTGTAAATCTTCGGAAAAAATGAGTATGCGTGCACACAAAATTATACCTACTTTATACAACTTCATCTCACGTTACGTTGAGTTGTTCTGTTACGTTTGTAATGCAGATAGATAAATGAAATGAAAAGAATATGATAAAGAAAAAAAAAGTATTTGGCAAGCCTCATTGTGCTTGACCGCTAATCACACACGTTGACGCCAGTGGTGCCCAGAGTACTGTAGGTACTGTAGGAAGATTCTTGCTCTGCTCTGGTGGCAATGGTCACTGAACATAGAAGCTAGCCACTGGCAAAACAACAACAGCGTACTTATTTTTTTCTCATTAAACTTGAAATTAGCTTGTTTGGTTTGGGTCGGAAAGTCCTCAAAGGATTGCCTACCTGTGCGACGAGACGTTAATTGTTTGAGATGAATCTGAGCTAATTGTTCGGAAAAGTGGAAACGAGAGGTTTGTGATTTTAAGGGATGTTTTTGTGCATTTTACTGTGGGAGTCATGTTGCGGTGCCTTAGGGAACAAGTAGTGAATACGTGCGGATGAAATGGTAATCCAAAGTCATAATACGTTACACCGGCTTGCCACTTTAGAACTATTGAGAATTGTAAATTTCTCATGAAATATTCATAGCAATAGTCAATAGGCATGAATTTGTAGAATTGTGTTGAGTTTAGGCTTGGAATTTTTTACAAAAATAATTTAGAGGCCTTTTAGCGGACAAAGGCTATTTTTAAGGACACTCTTGTATAACAGAATTTTGGTGAGGCGCAAGCACGCAGCCACAGCCTCACAACTTGAAAAACACATAATGTGTTGTTGCATTTTCTAGCAGATTTGATATCGAAAAGATTCAGAAAAAAGGATGGAATGGAATAACTCGAGAACAATTTAATAGTAGATATCTATAGGAGTGAGTTAACGGGACCCTTATTCATTTTGCTCTTTTTTCTCTCTGAACCCCCTGAACCTCATATACACTGCTGATTGTGAGGAAGCCTTGGTAGAGTACTATTGCATAAACATGATATTTTGGGGTGAAAGTTGTTATAAAAGGATCAATCCAATCTTGATAAGGTACATAACATAGAATAATGCAGCCAGGCACATAAGCGACATGACAACTCCTCCATTCTTTCAACGTGTGAAAATCTTGTTGCAGTAAGCATTATGTCACAGTCCAAGCTAAAGTAACAGTACACACTATGCTCAATACTTAACGTACGTTTCCCTATTTTTCTGAGAATGACCAGTGCTGTGACATTGTAACGCAACTGGCACTCTGGCACTTTGCCTTGCTTGACTCTCGTTTCATTAGTAATGCTGAGGGTTGTTTTGTGCATAATAACAATATCACATCACCATTATTTTTTAAAGCAGCAAAGTACACACTTTACATTTCTTAAATTTTACGCATCGCCATACATTTTGTTGTTTGGGTGCTACATTTGAGCAGTGATCATGAACGAGCAAATAGTTAGTTACATAAGCATTTGGACATAATCATCATGATGATGGATAACTTTGAAGGTACTGTGCTGAGCACCTGTTAATACATAAGAGCAGAATCGTGATTGTGATGATTTGATCGGCCAGTCTAGTCCAACTGGATGTTGATGTAGCAGCAGGAATCGTTGTAGTAGTGGAGTAGCGTGTGTATGAGAAGAGCAGAGTGCAAGTTTACTCTGCAAGAAGTACGTATGCAGATGGAGAAGAGGAGAAGCTCAAAACTACGAACTCACAGTTCTGTTCACTTAAAGGCTACATATTTTTTAGTGGTGAGGAGGCTTTTTAGTTAATTTGTAAGCCATTAATATCACTGTCATTACCATGCTATTTTGTTTCCTCCTGTATATTATTAGTGGTAGGGGGAGAGAGAGCAATATTAATCATCTTAACACCATGGCTGTAAAGGGCCTAGTTGGAGGTCGCTAAATTAGCAGTTTTTCAATGTTTTCAGCAGATTACTAATTTCTTTTCCATACTGTGTGCGTATTCTATATTATGCATGCATCTTTGTTGCGTCCACAGGAAAGTTACTTTGCTGCAGTTTGAAGCTTTGGTGAAGTTGTGGATGGGATGCTCTAGTAGTCCCCACTCTGAATCCCATTAAGACACGGGACCTTGCGCGAGTGCAAAGTGCGGAATATTTTTACGTTGGACAGCGGAATGTTGATGGGATACTTCCACATTATGCATCCGGCTTGGTTGTTTTTGGTGCAAAGTGGGAAGCATTTTTAAATGGTGCAAATGTGTTCATTTAGAAATGGAGGAATTCAGATGAAGTCATAATCCTTCGACGCCTTGAATCTTGATTTCCCTCTCTGCTCAACGGAACGGTTTGCTCGAGAACGAATTGTGTGGATTGGGCCCTGAGGAGATGCAACATTAGTATTATTTCTTCAGGAAGCAGCATAGGAGCTGCCGATATTTGTATGTGATGATGCAATGTTTTCCCCCTGAAATTCTGTGTTGCGGACCCAGTTTTAGTGCTAAAAAGGTGAATGTGGAGATGAAGCAGAATTCTACGTTGTTGCAGCCGATGCATGGCAAGTGTGCAGAGATTCATGAAGCTTCAAAAACCTAATTATATATTTTTATCTGAAGTCATGCGGAACTCGGTGAGCGTTAGAAACTGGAAGAGGAAGCGATTGCATTCCTTTCCGTTTCTTCTTCCATTTCAGTGTGTGTTTTTAACAGTGGTAGCTACTAATGTCATTGTGGTTGCAAGTGAAGTGGCGGTTGAAACCGTGACTGTGGCAAGTGATTATGATACGGAGCCTTCACCACCCCCACCATCTGCTTCATCATTGGAAACATCTGGGAACGTTTATCATGGGCAAAGTGTTCAAAGTGTTTTGAGCAGTTTTGACGGGGTACATCAACTCTACCCTACAGTCAACAAGTGCTGTCCCTTCTTTTCCAGGTATGAGTCTGGAGAATGCGTCCAAGCTCAGAAAAATTCTTCACGAATGGTGAGAACCCAACGTGAGCCATATTGGGAAGCTCCGAAAACAATGGTTACGCTCGGGCTAGGAGGAAAGGATTTGGATGGAATGGAGATCTCTAACGATACGGTTGTCTTCAGGTAAAAATTCTCATATTTTTTGCTCACCAACGTTTACATACTTGTTCGCACACAATCTCTGACGCATTTACACTGTCTTGCCAACATGAAAAACATAAGTTCACGATACATGTAACTTTATTAGGCAAGAATAAAATATTTTTAAAAACTCCGTTGTCCGAGTACTAGAAACACCACCCATTATTTACTGACCAGTAATGAGTAATTTCCTCAAAAACCGCTTGTAATAATCTTGACAATTCATGCTACCAATTATAAAGCTTTACGTAGTTCTTGGAAAATGCTGGAACCTACAGTGAAGTGGCAATTAGGATAAAAACAGGAAAAGAGCAACAATGCAATGATATGATGATGATGAGTAATAAGGTCTATGTCATGGACACACAACGCTAGCAATAAAATACGTATATCATAATAGGTACTTCCACACTATATTGCACATTGTCTGGGGTAAGGTAATCAAAGCCATTTAACGAAAAAATAGTAGTGGTGAGAATCAACCGGCTATATTTCCCATTGAACGATCCATTTCATTTAAAAACTATCAAAGAAGCATCTCATTTATAAGCACAAGGAAGGCAATTTAGAAGCTCTGCTTTTGTTACCTTGAACCAAAGCTTCGTATGCAAATAATCCATTTCTGCAGGGCATGGCAAAACTTTCCATGCGATTCTCAATTGTTATGATACGAGGTGGAATTTTAAAAGATGAACACTTAAATTTATGAAATTCTTCCTTCTAGTCAATACTATGACTATAATGTTGACTCTGTTTGCGTGCTATGTTTATAGCTAGTTTACTTATTCCTTTGCATTTCAACCTCTGTGTTCCAGATTGCGTGTATCGCAGCCAGCTTGTGCATCTGAACGAATCGAACGAATTATCAGACACGATCTATCTCAAATTCATAATTTTAATCAGGATGTAAATGGAACGAGCACGTCAGGCTTCGAACCGGCCGTTGTCTTAACGATTGATGGAAGCTTGGCTTGGGCTGATGAAGCTGGAGTACTCAATCAAGTATCGGATCAGGATTTTTGTATTGATATGTGAGTAGATGCAATATAAATATGCTTTAGTATGCTTGAAGTTCTGGAGCATTTTCAGAATGAGCCGGTTTGCTCCTAAAAAATTGCTGTATTTTTGTTGTTTTTCATTTTTATCACTGTTCTGCTTATGTGTTTTCGTTACAAAATAGCAACAAGATTGGTAGATGAGCTTTTTAACTAATGCGAAGTAACCAGCATTCAACATTTGTTTTTTCATTCTATTTAATTTCTTTGTTGGAATTGTTATTGATGACTTGTAGAGTGGAAGAGAATGTGTTTGTAGCAGTAATATGTATGCCGGAATGCAACGAGCACCAACCTTGCATTCGAAAATGTTGTCGGCAGGATAGCGTCCTATTTAATTCTACCTGTATGCCCAGTAACCGGCCATGGATCCCACGTTTGTATTCTACTCCAAATGATCCACCATTATCCGCCAGCGATGTTGCTGGACTTAAGATTAGCTACAAAATCGGACATCCGTGCGAGGACGCCTATGCAGTATCTTTGAGGGATGAGCCGGATGAAAAGTAAGCAAAATGCGGAAGTAAATATGGGAAAATTGATGAAGCTCTCACGAACTGATTTAACTTGGCTACAGAATGTATTTGCTGCTGAATGGGACGTTGGTGCTGGACTCTGGCAACTCCAAAGTTTTCATTGAGCCAGATAAATATTGCGTGGACGGAGCTGGATCTCATACCATGCTGTTTTCCGACAACAATCCAGAATACCCCGAATCGTTTGAAATTGTCCACTATGGAGGCACTGAAATTGATCAAGTTGTGCATATCTGCTTCTCAGGGGATAACGTTCAGGAGGATAATACCAAATATGACGTAATCACAAGAGAAATTATGATGAACTCAGTAAAACCAAGATAAAATCAGTATGCTAATTTTTCATTGGGATTCGATCAGGTTTGGCAATTGAGATTGTATGCATCAGTCAATCTTGTATCCACTTTCTTCCTCCTTCTCACGGCCATTGTGTATGTAATTCTATGGGAACACCAGAATATTCATGGATGGTTACAGTATTCCTACGTAATTTCCCTGCTGTGTGCTAATATCTTCCTATCAGTTGTCCAATTTGCACCACATTCACTCCAAATAGAGTGCTTAGTATGTTGCCGAATTATGGGTAAGAAACGTGGTGTGGTCATAATCCAAACTACAAATCTTATACAAATAATGACTTTTCTGTTTTTGCTTGTAACAAACAATTTACCCACAAAACAAGCATTTACTGCGATAAAGATGGTTGTTTTTATGCGTTTTGCAATAGCTAGAGCATGAACAAAGAGAAACTGCTTTTTGTAGTATTGACGTTTATATTATGTGGTTTCCAAAACAAACCTTTTTACTGAATCATTTTGATTTGATTCACTCTTAAAAATTCAATAGGTTCACTCATCCACTTTTCCTACCTGTCGGCCTTCTTTTGGCTGACATCAATGAACTTTGACCTTTTTTGGACATTCAGGTAAAAACTTTAAACTCATTGTCAGCTTCAAACAGAAATGTATATAATTATATTGGCAGAATAAGTTTTAAAATGAGAGGTTTGGCTTTCAGTGGATGCCGTCCCTTAAGAACGAGTACAAATACTGGTGAAAAGAAGCGATACTTGGGCTTCCTCCTTTTTGCTGGTCTTGTTCGCTGGTCTTGTTCTTGATAGTTTGTTTAAGTAAGTTCTCTTTAAGTATAAAAATGACATGCAGAAGTTCAATAAATTCATTAAATTGATTGATATTGTTTTTATATAATCACAGGGATGATCCGCAGCTATTTGTTATCACACCGAGATTTGGAGAGCGCAACTGTTACTTTTATGGGGAGAAGGAGAAGCTTCCATATTTTTATGGCCCTGTTGGTCTTCTGCTGACCATCAATTCAATCTTCTTTGTTTGTACAATATACTCCTTACACAAGCTACAAAATGATACAAAGTTTGCCACGAGACAAAGCTCCAGACAAGAAAAAAAGAGGTAGATTATAATCACTCTCATTAACAATTCACTCGTCTTAAAATGACGTGGTTGCAAAACTCACATTCAGCAATAGTACATACACAAATCAAGTGGAATGTCGTCATTAGATTCTATCATTCAATTGTTTTTTCCCTTCAGATTCTTGCTCTTTATGAAACTTTTCGTGGTGATGGGAGTCACTTGGATCTTTGATGTAATATCATGGGCTGCCGAACAGTTAAATCCTGGGGAACGACATTTCATTCGAAAAATCTTCGTACCTACTGATCTCCTAATAGCCCTGCAGGGTGTAGCCATATTTGTTATTTTTACATGCAAACCCAACACTTGTCGTCAGTTGGAAGCACAGTTTAAAAAGTTTTCGCTTTATCTTCAAGAGCAAAGAGGTACATCATTACTCGATACAACAGCCTCTTGAAACCATGTAATAAAACTAACACATAACCATAAATTTTCCATTAATTGATTACAGTGAAATGATTCTACCTAAATTGCAGATAAGAAAACAGATGGACTGAGCTTAACGAGAGTGAGGTTGCGCCAAGTAGCCATTTGGATTTGTCTCGTAATTATTCCGGTTGTCAACAGGTTGAGGGAACTGATGAGCTTTTGCTGCCGTGCTACAAGATCCCTTGAAGGGCGACGTGGTCTAAATCACAATAGCACGTTGACATCATCATGGGACAAAACACGGAAGGCCAGTGACTGCTCCGTGTCAACTGTTGTCACACACGTGGACCATCATGGATCCATTGAAATGGACTGCGCCTCCACGCCAAGAACCAGCACTTTTCCTAATGGAAAAGGGTGATTTTGACAGCAACCCGAAATGATCGCTTGTATTAGTGTACAATTAATGGGAGGGGTACGATAAGTATTTATTTATAGCGAAGGAATAAGATGGAGTTTGGCAGGTTGCCAAAGTTTCTTCATTTTTTGTGATAAATTGTTAAATCATCGAATTAATCAATCATACAACACAGTATTTTCATGAATGCAAAATCATGTTCTTTTTCACATGGATTTCTTTTACCCTCAATAATTCAATAATAGCTTTTAGTAGCCATATCCTAAGACTTTAAGCAGCGTATTCCAGTCAGCATTATGTCTGTTAAACGCAGAGTAGTGACATATCATTTTAACTGTAGACTGTAATTAATTTTATATTCATGCTTTTCAGATTGAAAAACAAATTTCGCTTTGTACTTGATGTCGTACAAATTATTCTCAGCATCTAAAAACTGCATACTTACAATAAGTTTACGCTACGCTACTTTCCTTTAAGAAGGATGTATAATATCTGTAAAGTCATTATATTCTGGTGGAATATATTTATGTAGAAATCTGGGAGTCAACTGAATAAAGCAATGTAATACATATTGAACTATCTATGAGTTGGGGTGGGTATAGTGTTCGTTTGATGCATAAGTGTTAGGTTTCGAAGGAAATGCATTTGATTGTGAATGACATAATTCTTGGACTCGTGCATTTAGTACAGTATGTCAATAATATAATGAAATGACAAGCATTCAGCGTTTGTTTTCTACGGATGAAGTACGTGTGCAAATACAGGACACCGCAAACGCAAAATCTAAGTCACCTATTTTTTAAGCAAGGAGCTTCCACATGCGGCATTTTGGACAAGAATATATGTGGGTTCCTTGCACAAGGTAGCCTTTGTCGACCTCAAACAAATTTAATGTGGTTGATGGTGCTCCACCGCAAGATGACTAGATAAAATACCATATCAGAATAAGATAATATTTCACTTATGATCAACATGTGTACAACTTTACGGGGCCACATTTAGGGAAAATACCCACGGAACTTTCTACGTTCAAAAACATCGGCTTCTGGTTTTCCTCCTGGGCTTCGATTTACACGAGAATGGTTGGTAGTACCTAAATTTAATGCATAAAGTATTATTAGGACGTTGCCTATTTTGTGCATATCGTGGTATACTAACATTTGCACTCGGAAATAGTTTAAATTAGCATCAATGACAAATGAGGTGCTGATCAAATAAGTACGTTTGTTGCTGGCCAAATACACTTTATACCAACCAAACGCTCAAGCATTTTGTTGACTTTTATATTGCGCCTTGGTTTTGGATTCAGTATTTTCCATTTGATCATTTACTGGCCAAGTCATGAGTCACATAGAATAATGAGTGTGAACTCCAAACTCATTAAGTATTCTTTCAGAGGTAAACCTGCAAGCAAAAATGGAACGAAGGAAAATTACAATAGCTCTGAAAATTCTGATATTCGGAACCTTACTTAAATCATCTCACTGTGAACAAATTACACTGTATGGCTGTCCTTGCGCAAGTGGTGAGTGTGAAACGGAACATCAGTCCGAATTTTGGACTTCCTTCAACTATGAGCCCGAGCAAAACGTTACTAAAGAATATCGCGTCAGGTAATAGTAATTAATAATTACTTATGTCAGTTATGTCAACATTTTACAAATCTCAGAAGTGTGACAGTTGTGGAATAAATACATTGACCGCCCACAGAATAAATGACACACACTGGCCATGTGATTCCATACCTTCTGAAAAGATACTCATTAACATGGGTGATCCCTACAATGCATACGGTTATCATGGCCAGTTGCATGGAACGCTTGAAAATGGGGATACGGCTAATGTGGAAATAAATGAGGTAGGAGTTTTGTCACTTTTTGCGGACCATTTAAATGGAGGGGAGCAAATAAGCAAAGAGAGCTATTGTGTTCGTCGGTAAATATTTATTCAGTATAATCAAATGAAAGAGAACATTCTAATTTTCGAAATTCATATCAAATTCATGAATGCACATTATGTAATGTAAAATGTCCAGGCTAAACGTTAGCCATACCTCAATCGAAATATGCTGTGGAAAAGAAAAATCCTGCATACGAAAGTGCTGTCCGTATGGCTTCTCATTCTCTTACAACATGTCAAACCCATGTGTATTGGCTTCAACAGCCGGATGGCGAGTACCAATACATGGTTCCAATCACTTTGCAATGAATGAAAATGGAATGAAAATACGAACAGGATTTCCTAGCTGTGAAATTTTCCCATATAACATTACCCAAGTATTGTCGACATCTCTTACCAAATTGAACACACCTCGACGCTCGTAAGTTATTTGTATTAGAATTTAGTTATAGGCTAGGTTCAAAGGTTAATTACTGCATGTTTTTTCTCATAATCAAATGATCAGTTTTCTACTCTCCGATGATGGAGAGTTAAAAATTCTCGGCGGTAGGTCAACATGGAAAACTATACCAGAAGAAGTCAGCTACTGTGTGGACACGCTTGCCCTTCCGCATGACCAAACTGACATGACATGTGGAGCAGATGAGCAAGATGTTCTGATCCTGTGTGCGAAAGCTCACATAAAAGAAATTCCAAAGGATGATTGGGTAAGTTTATAACTTGGAATTAGAATGCAAATTTTATTTGGATTCTGTCATAATGGAGGAATCTGTAGATTTACCGTGTGGTGTACATGACTGGATTTGTGATTGCAATCATCGTCCTCACAGCCACAGCAGTCATTCATTTTCTTTTATGGGAAAAGCAGAACATCCACGCTTGGACTATTCTCTGCTACGTTATAACCCTCACATTTTTCTACGCTTGTCTCCTCACCATCTATATCGAGGAGACGAGGAAGCGTGTCTCAGTACACTATGTACCGTTTTTCTCCAAATGCTGGTGCTTCTCGCTGGGTATGAGTGACGAAAATTCTTACAGATGTAGATAAAACGGCAAAGTGATGATGACTCGCTGAAAAGTGTGCTATGTAAATAAACAAGCTGTCCTTATTTGTGAACAGGAGTTATCACCCACTTCATGGGAATATTTTCATTTGCATGGCTCTCCATCATTAACTTTGATCTTTGGTGGACGTTCCGAATCCTAAAACCAATGAATCAGCGGAATCTTGACGTGAAGCGTCTCTTCCTCTATGCAAGTTTTGCACTGGCAGTTCCAACGCTGGTTGTGTCCATTGCGGCTGTACTTCAACTAAACCATAGGTAATCGTTGTTTCGTAAGGGTTAAAAATAGAACTCTCAGAAAGAAGCACTTATATTTTATTATTTGTTTTGGAAGACAGTGGAAAAGGATATAGTGCCATTAAAATGTTTTTCTGAATATTTTATGACAAGTTTTGGCTTATATAGCTAATAACTTTTGGTTGAAAAAATATTTAAAATCTCTCAATTTCTTTCCCTCCTTTGAAAATCAGCAAGCAAAGTGAACCATGTCGGAAAACAGCGGAGGATCATACAATATACCCGTCATATGGAGAGGATGGATGTTTCCTTGCAAACTCTTCGCAACCCTATTACTTTTATTTGCCCGTTGGAATTTTGCTCTTAGCAAATCTCATATTTTACTTGTGCACTTCTTGCCAAATGCTGAGGATTTACAATGCAACGAGAAGAATATCGGACAGGAATCAGCGGAAGCAAAAGCAATCGTAAGTCTGTTGGTAATGAAATGAACGGCTGGATGGATCGACGTGGTTTATTCTCCCCAGTGGAAATTCTCATGATTAATATGCTATTTATATGCTTCCTCAATGCTCAGATGCGAACTGTTTTTAAAACTGTTTCTGGTGATGGGCACAACTTGGATCTTTCAAGTGATTCTCTCCATCGTTGAAAATGACGAGCGGAAATGGTACTCTCCCTTCTTCGCCGTGTTGGACATGGTAAACATGTTTCAGGCGATTGCAATCTTTGTCATTTTCGTCTGCAAACGGGAAACGCTAAGAGCCTTGGAGCAAAAGTATTTCTGCTTGAAATGTAAGCCAACTTACTTCCTTCACAAGAAAGATTATAGATGGCTTGTTTAAAGCAGTGATTTGACTGGTTTATAGCTTGTTTGCATCCACTCCGGGGTGTTTATCGAACACCGACAGTTATCAGTCGCTCAACTGACGGCGGAAGCACAAAAATTAGCAGAACAGAGTTCACCAAAGGCAATCCCGAAAGTTCTAGTGGAGGAGATCATCGTCGTGACTCAGAGCTGATTAGTTTCTCATAGAAAGCAAGACCTAAATACCATTTTATAGTAGCATTTAATGCACATCATCTAGAAATATCAACCAAAAACGATAAAATAAACGGTTTCAAGCAACCATGTGTGAGTTTTCAGAAGACTGTAATGAACTTGACAATTTTTGGCATGCATGTTTTTGCCAAAGAAGAGCATGATGTTTTAATAAATGATGCGAGTGCATCACAGCGCGTCCTACTTTACGCACGATGCATCCATAAAAATTTCACTGCTAACGAACTTGCACCTCAAAATCTTGAAAATAAAAGGCCTTTTTCTCGTTTTTATCTCATCATACAATCAACAGGTATTCTGCTTTGTGACAAATATCATATTTTTGCTAGAAAGCCATGTTTTTAAAAACGAAACCTGGTCTCAATCTTTTAATTGGTCGTAAAGTTGAATTCTTGAATGATAAAACTAATAACCATTTGTGAACTCGGCTAGGGGCCTATTCACAAAGCCAAAGCTTAGATTGTCTTACCTCATACTATTTCCAATTTACGCATTTCGTCAGCCAAACCAGTAAAACCTAGAAAACTCGAATTTTAGGACGAAATTGAGGATGTGACACACTCGAATCGAATTGATGTCACAACCTTCGCAATGTCGTTTTGTACAACGGGCAAAACAAAGTTCTTCTCGATCAGATCGACGCACAAATCTCCTTACAAAGTACTTAAAATATTGTACCTCTGCTCTGTTTGTGAGTAGTTCATCCAATCCAATCCACTTGCTTTCATTCAGACCTAGATAATCAAATCAAGCTTAGTTCCTTTCTTAATATCAAAAACCTCTGATGAGAAATGTGTAACCTCTTCGAAGACTTCTTGCCCATAAACTTCAATCGTGGTTAGATTACTCTCTACATAGATTGGGATCTCTAGCTCAACCGCTTGGCTAACGATCACCTGGTAATATATATTCCTGTTGGTCATCTAGATTAACCATAATTTTGTTGAAAGTAGCATTGTGTATCATCATCATCATCATCCGTCATTTACCCAAAAGCCATACGCATGAAAACCAATGTAAGCAATACAAAAGTGCAGATTATATAGGTAGCCTGGTATACCGAGAAACTAATAAACACTTTTATGAGAGTAACGTTGACTGTGTATCAAAAACGTTATAGGTGTATCAAAAACAAAAAGAAAGTAATCCATTTGTCATGCAAAATGATAAACAGCAATTCAACCCATTAATATATGTCGCATGGCTATGTCATATATATTATGTTATGTGAAATTCATATAAGTTGAAGCCGGTTATGCAACTAATTAGCAAGTGTAAGCATTGATTAGCTCAGTGACAGTCCAACAGGGTCAGAGAGTATGTGGCTCACTGAAGCTGCTCCACATATTTTTGGCGTCGGCCTCCCCGTAATATTCTGCATTGTTGAGATTGAATTTTGACGTTTGTGCACGAGAAGCAAGCTAATACCAACAATTGTTATATTAGATTTTCACGATGATTAAACAAACCAAACCAGCCTTTGCTGTGTAGTGAAAGAGTACTTACATATACATTACCTTACAATGTACATGCCTATTACAGTACGACTCATTTTTTACAAAGGACGACAAAACACAGAAAATCCAAGAAACCAAACACGGCCCTAAAACAACGAATTGGGGATAAGGTGTTTGACTATACACGTTTCATCGTCATCGGGTGTGTTATCGTAATCTGATGGTGTGCCCACCAATATTGGAGGAAGGTAGCAATTTAATAGAAGACTGGCAAGATTTAACAAAATACTGTAATATACGGAAGAATATGGCGATTTTGCTCAATGAACAATTTTCACATAATCGTTGAGTTGGTGATGTTACTAATGATACAGGTAAAGTCAAAGTATGTTACGACTTACGTATGTGTTACGTGGATGTATGTATGAATATGAATGTGTATGGTAGTGGCCAAGCAACAAAAGCAACAAAAATGGTCAAAAAGTAATACTGGTAAATAATATGAGCGTGATACAATAAAGCGATGATACAATATGGGGATGATGGGACAGCAAGAGTTTTTGAGACCAGTTTTTTAAAAAAGAATGTTTTAGTGTGTCATGGGGTCCCACATCTGGAGGGACAAGGGGGCTGTGTCCGGGTAAAAGGCCAAAAACCTGATCAGAGAGGGTCAACAAACTACATCTTAAAAACCTTAGTACGAAGACTCTCAGTTGTTTAGTTGCTCTTTGAGCTTGGCTTTGACAACTTCGAACCAACCCTTTCCTTCTCTCTCCCATAACAGCGGTTGTAGTGTGTGCTCCTTTCCTTCTTCTTCGTGTGTGTATGTGCAATTCTTTTAACAAAATATTACTTTTCACAATTTTTCTATAGCAATATATTTCCTCAATTTTATTTTGTTGTGTCGGTGTGTTGACTACAATTAATTTAGGAAAGGTAAATCTAAACGTTATGTGTTAAATCAACAATGGAAAGAAAGGAAAATTTCAACACATTTTTTAAAATTTCTGGGATAACTCCAATACAGTTTTTTGGGGAGCCAAGGATCATTATCGTGAAAGTATGAGAAATTTTTATTTTGTGGTTGAAGCATAGGTGCATATGAGCTGTCATTAGCACAGCAGGAGTTTGCTTGGATGTTGTGGACATGAGCAACAAACTTGTCTGTTGGTTTGCGTGGTGAAATATTTCGGCACATTATAAAATAATTTCAGTTTCGTGCTAGAAACATTCAGTGACCGTAATTTGCAAAACGTGAGGTCACGTTTCATGATGTTCAAGTCTTCAGAAATGGATTATCTGCTTCCGACTTGGCAAGCAAATCATTTTGTTATTTTTGGTTCGTAATACCCCAGACCTGGATCTCATACAGTAAGCAGCGAAAGAAAGTCGAGTGAAATGTGCAGCAGCACCAGAACCAGCATAATTTTTTTCGCTCTCCAGCAAGAAAGATCTTTGAACTTGTTTTATAGTTTTGGGGTCATTAGTTGTCCAAAGCAGTGGGCTATGGTCTTGTCATACTGCTGCTGGTCAGTACAATTCCAACCCGCTCATGTTTGTTTCATACCGAATTTTTTGAATGCTCAAACAACCAGTGAGCCTGTTAAAGCCAGCAAATTTTTCTCGTTTTGAAATTCCATCTTGTTTTATACATATGCCAAATAAGTTGTCTTATGAAGTTTAATTACCTCTCTTGGTTGTTTTTTTTATAATCCTCATCATATCATGCTCATCATGGTACAGGGAAATGCATTTGTGAGTGTAAGCTTTTAGATATCGAATCAAGTTGAATGACCCAGATGACTTGTGTAAAATACTTATTGTAAACCGTCTGCCTGCATGGCGATGCATAAAGTTGTCCTGCTTCAACTTACTTAGACTCGAGGATTTTGCATGCACACCAACATATTTCATGGCTGCTTAGAAACAGCCTCATCATACCATCAGCATTCTCATCAGCATCTTGCCCATCTTTTCGGTAAATGAAATTATTGCACTCCCCGTCTGACTTGAGAAAAGACCCTGGGTACCCTGGCAAAAATCAAGAGAGGAGTGTCACAAAATCCTTTAAGCATCATCATAGACAATGCAAAAGGCAAACCACACCACCGTCCAATATCGTCGTCGTTTTGTAGACAAACATAGGGAATGTAGCACTACACATCATATTATCATCATCATCACTAAAAAATACTGTTGCTCTTCTTCTTTTTCTGCAAAAGGAAAGAAACCGGGTTGACCGGTTTCAGCGTACAAAATCCGCAGTTATTAAATGCAGCAGCAGCAGCCATGTAACCATATACACTCTTGAGAGCAAGAAAGGTTTCAAGTCTGACAAAAAATAAGGCTAATACGAACTACGATCACCAGCCACCACCAACACTACAACTTTTTTTTTTTTTGAATTTTTCACTCATAACTACAAATGTTATTGGGAACAAGGGAAATGATGTTACATGATATTGTTAGTTCATAAACATACACCAACTCTTCTTCAGTTAAAAGAGCATGCGTTCGCATAAAATACCATTCTCCTCTGGCGATCGTGATGATACACATTATTAAGTAGTTGTCATGTTTCTACCCTGACCTTTTTGCACATTTAAGTTTTTTATGTGAAATCATAAAACGGAAGACTTGAGTGAAGTAGTCTAGTCGCTGTCATTTTTATTAGCATTTACATTTTGTTCATTGTTTCTAACATAACAACATCCTTCCTTACAGGAGGGGATGTGAAGTTAGGTTGGTTGCCTAATTAAAATTATTAGTAGCAAAGAAACCTCCGAGAAAAGTATAAAAAACATTGGTGTGAAATGGCTTGTTATACAAGTTGTGCCAAGGAAAAAGGTACTTGTTTTATTGCATTTTATGAAACCGAATCGAGTTTGCACAATTCACGCAGAACGAGGAAACCATGATGTTCATGAGTTTATATTCAACTTGAAATTACCAGATCGTCGACTACAAGAAAAAAGTAGGATTTTAAAAGTAGTAGTATCCTTAGGCATGATGGCCATTTCCCATTTTACGGAGAGTATTATATTCAATACGGAACTATGGCTGCAATTAAGTAGTCGCTTGTAAGGACTCTTAGTCTTAGTGCACTAATGATGTTGATGATCATCATATAAACTACTAAAATGGGTGGAGAAGTTTTGAAATGAGTAAGATGCTCCTTTGAAAAAAAGTCAATTCATTAGTTCCTTGTATGATTTTTGCATTACTTGATTAATATCGCCACCACCTACCTCTACACATCGGCATAGTTAGAAAAAGGAGCAACAAAGACTCGTTCATTGTTGGTTGGTCGGCTTGCTCCTCTGTGTGGCTTGGCTTAGTTTGATTTTATAATGAAAAACAACTTGTTTCAAATGCAAAGGGAAAGAAGAAGAACCAGAATTAAGTAGTAGGCTCACTCACTAGCTACTTTTGTATAAATGCTGCTGCTACCTTGATTTGTTGCTGCTTCTGATACTGATGAATGACGACGATCACTCGATGCATTTCCTAGAGCATAGGTTCTGTGCTATCTTCTCATTTAATCGTGTTTACGGTTCTTTATAGAAACTCCCACATTGTTAAAGTAGCACATTGTTGTCGACAGGTTTTTTACACTCAGACACCGTGTTTTCTGCTGCTGCTGCTACTTCAACTTTTTCTCGCTCCCATAGCACAGCCGCCGTTTTCTTTCACGATATGATATGAAAAATAGTTGATAAGAAATGGCATACCTGTACTGCAATTTCGCAGTTTTACTTGATTTTCACCCAATTGAATGGGCAAATGTACGTACGTTGGGTTCTTAATTACATTGTTAAATGCAGACCAACGTATTCGCCAAAACGAGGCAGTTTTTCTTAGCTTCGGATAGATCAGTTAGGCTTACTCTTGACCGGCCTTTCTATTCTATCACGGTAGTAATGTTTTATGAGATATGATAATGGAATCATGCTTAGAGTAGGAAAACGGCTATTAAACACAGGCTCAATTTCCCATTTCTTCTTCTAAGTAAGGTGGTGGCAGTGACGATTGTGGATTTTAGTTTTCTACTCGTAAAAATCTGCTCAGGTTTATTTGTAGAAAGTACCTGGGTTTAATGGGAACGTTTCTGTGTATTCTTAAGCGGATGTGAATAATTTCTCTTTAAATAGCATTAGTTTTTAATTGATTGTCCTCGTGTGGCAATTATTTGCAATCTTAGCTAAAAGACGTTTAGAAACTAGCTTTATTTTTGTGTACACACCGACACTGACACAACGTGTCAAAAAATAACTGTTGAATAGTCCGACTTCTTTGTGAAGAAACCATATTTGAGGCTGTCCAAGTAAAACGTTTGACTTGTTGTTTAGAAAAATGCGTCTCTGGTCATTTCTCGTAATACCCTTTCTTGTCACCTTGACCTACGGAGCTCCAGTTTCGGAAGTTGCTCCACCAGCTGCTGTTGCTCAGAAGGAGGACAATGTGGCGCTAGCCGCTGAAGTCCCTGCAGTCGTCGTTCCTGATGTCCCGGTCGCTCAGTCTTCTCAAGAGGTTGAGGCAACAACCCAAGTTGTTGCTGAGGCTGAAGCTCCAGAGGGTGTCGTTGAAGATGCTGTAGCGACCACACTTTCTCCGGCTGAGGAAACTGCTCAGGCTGAAGGTAAGGAGACTACTAAAGAATGTATATTTATTGGTTTAGCAAAAGAAAGGTACATTATATTTGTCTCATATCCTAGGATCCAACCGAGAAGGACGTCAAGCTGGTGAAGATGATGATGAGGAAGAGGAGGCTGATGACGACGATGATGATGACGATGATGAGGATGAGGAAGACGAGGAGGAAGATGAGGAGGATTCCCCTGCTCGTGACATCTCCAAATCCTCCCCAAAACCTAAATCTGGAACTGCATCAAAGAAGACTGCAGCAGCTGCAAGTGGTAAGCCAGTACCTTCCTTGAATGAAGGTGGTGGTGAAGATGATGAAGCCGAAGATATGGGACATTTTGAAGCAGGTTCACCAAAATCCCGGGAAAACAACTCTGATGAGGCTGAGTCTGATGAGGAACAACCCGAGAAGGAAAAAGCCAATGATGACGCTGATGAGGAGGAAGACGAAGAAGACAGCGACGAGGAAGAGGAAGCTGATGAAGCTGCCGGTGAACTATCTTACTTATAGTGTGCTTTACAAACAAATCGAGCAACTATTAATGTAAATTTTATTCCTCAGGACCACAAGGATTAGTCGCCGAATCATCATCCACTGAGACCCAGGGTGCTGAGCCAGAAAATGAGAATGATGATGCCCCACCCAGCCCAGTCGTTGAGCATGAACAGAACGAAGTTGAGCAACAACCATTGGCCGTCGCTGTCGTTGAAAACGAAGTTTCTGATATTCCAGGTTTTCATTAAAGCCTCATATTTTGTAATACACCATAAGTGTATTAAAGCGAATTGATTATGTACAACAATGTTTATACCTCACACAGTCGTTCCTGTGATTGTCTCTGAAAACCCAGAAGCCCCACAACCAATTGTTGAGGCTGAGGAGGAGTCCCCAAAGAAGTCTGGAAACAAGAAGAACAAGGACGACAAGGAAGATGATGATGATGAGGATGACGACGACGACGACGAAGATGAAGAGGATGAGGAAGATGATGCAGCAGTCCGTGCAGAGAAAGTATGATAAGAGTAGAAAATATTCAGTAAAACGTAGTCAATTTCCAATATGAATCATGTTAACACTTATGCCAATACTTTGCAGACAAGCCAAGCCCGTGCTGCGTACAATGACAACCGTGACGCCGACGTGCTTTACTACTATCCCTATCCAGATAATTCACAAGTTAGCGAATTCTAGATGAAAAAATATTTTGCTCACTCTAAATAATCTCTCATCTCAGCTTCCATCAAAAATGTTATCAAATCCATACTCTCACTAACATTATGCGTATATCTCTTTGTTGACTACGTGATGTGCGTCTATAGATGATGCATGAGGAGCCATATTTTTAAAAAAGAAATCATCGATACTCGATAAACTTTACCATCAACCAATTATTTCTTTTATATATGAAACGGCAACGAATTATTTATCATGTCTCACTGGCAGTCCAAGAATTTTTTGATACTATTTAGAAAATCTACCACCAACAAACTGGTGAACTATTTATTTTCTGTATCCAGAAGATATGAGGTTTGGAAGGGTCGTAAAAACATTATATCAACCAAGTTAACTACCTACCTATGTACTGTAATAATGGTTTTTTAATATAATTTATTTGTCAATCCTACCAAAAAAACTTTCTATGACAATGTGTATTGTGCTAATCTGCAAGTCTTTTCGTTTTATTGTTTTTGTTATTTATTTATTATGTAAAATGGGGATGAATGCCGGTGTTCTCTCAGTATTGCTAGACTGTTGATGTTTTTTTGTTTTTATTACAATTGTTACAATGATGTAAACTATTGTTATTTTTTTCATGGGACAAAAAAGAAAAAAAATTAAATATGAACCAAAGTTGAGCTTATCACATGACTTTTTATTTGTGTCGAATGAACTGAATTTTTGTTATTCCAACATTCATTTCATGACGCCTTTCACCTTTATACATGCTTCTCAGTTCACTACGCTCAGTCTGAAAACCGATGCTAATCATTTAGGACTAGTGACTCCTCATTATCTGTGATCAACGATTAAAACTTGCGTTTCGAGTCAAATGTTTTTGAAGAGTTTTACGTATCATGAGCTCGTGTAGACACTTGATTTGATGGATGAATGAACTGTGTTGAACTAATAAGGTGAAACTACTAAACTTTTCCGCATTTATCTTACTAAACCTGGACAATCTATACGCATGGTATTGCTATGCGATAATAACTTAAGTAGAAAAATGAAATGACCTTGACTGATAAAAGACTGTGCACTTCCATGCATTTAGATTCATAACTCGGCAGTGAATCAGACGTTAACATGAAAACAAATTGCGTAGTATAATTCTATCTATACCCATAATTTGTGTTTGCATAAATATGCTTCAAACAAGTTAATGATGATTTTGATTTGTTGATAAACTAAACTACTTGTGTATATAAAAAGGATGCGACATGGGATCAACTAATAATAAACATTGTACACTTTAAACTCTAATAATTATAATATTATGTAAAGCTGTAGCATTTTTATTGATGCTGGAAGTGAAAAATTCATACAAATAATGGTTCTACATGAGATGAGTCTTAAATACAGTATTACCAATTCCTTTAACTTTTGATATTCTTGAATTCACTACATTTGTCTAAATTACAAATTACTTGGAATATGAATTAAAAACAGATTGATGTTTGATACCATAAAGAATGTTATGTCAAAATAAGTTAGAAATGTGTTTTTAAAACAGATGATGTCACAAAAAACAGTTTAAGTCAACTGGTTATTATAAACTTATCGTCAACAACAACGTGGTAAAGGGAAAACGGATATTTTTAAAATCTACTTAACGGATACTTCGAATTAAAGATTTAACTTGAATTGGCTTACAACTTCAGCTTATAGGAACGAGATTTCGTTCGGATTCTGGCACACCATTTTATCGGAATGAAAATGGGAAGAAAGGTGCAGTCCGTGGAGCAGGTGGCAGAATGAGTATGGGTGGTCGAATAAACATCGGGGGTGGCGGCACAGCCACGAGGACAAGCGGAGGTTGGGGATTAACCATTGGAGACGTAGGCACAATAATGAGAACCGGTGGTGGGGCAAAGGTAGGATGAACAATAGTTGGATTCATCATAAGATTCATTGTCTGATCGACTCCATCCTGCACTTTTTTCCGTTGTTTGGGTGGTAGCCCACTAGCGGTCGATCTGTAATGTAATGTAGTATATAATTAAGTTAAAATGTAATGTAGTAATTTTTTGTACGATGTAAATACTCAGCGCAATCCATTTATGTTCGTAGCGGATTTTTGAAATTCATTGAGATAGATCATTTTAATGTAAATTATTCAATTATAAATTCTTACCCAATCTTATCAGCATAAAGGTTGTAGTTTCCTGGAACATTCCACTGTCCACGAATAGTCAAGTTCGCTTGCTTTGATGTTGCAACAAGGTTATAGTCGACTTTAGCATCGGTTTCCAACTGCTTCCCATCTTTAATCAGTTCTACCCCAAGGTTAAGTTGACCGGCCATCGTTCGTAGTATCCTCGATTAAGGATGATCAACGGCTAACAAGTCTTAAAAGTAGTTTATTAGCTTATAGCTGGGGATATTTAAACTATCGTTTAGAGTAGTCAAAAAGCATAAAAAGTACCAAAAGTACGAGACACCGATTTAGACGTCCGAATAACCCGGAGGACTTATGCGTTATGCTTTACTGAAACTTTCATTTCCAGCTTTATAGAAATCCAAGCCTCCAGTTTTCGCTTCTGT
Organism: Orchesella cincta; assembly: GCA_001718145.1. Lineage (NCBI taxonomy): Eukaryota > Metazoa > Arthropoda > Collembola > Entomobryomorpha > Orchesellidae > Orchesella > Orchesella cincta. The sequence goes on along the minus strand of LJIJ01000218.1, from coordinate 35,908 downwards.
GTAGCGTATTGAAGGGCAGGCAATGACAATTTCATTTTGGTTATATGTAAATACGCCGTCGTCAAAATTCTACTAATTTATCTACTCATTTGAATATTTCGTTGCTGACAAAAGAAGCAACGTTTCCGATTTCCTTGTTGATGTACATTTCTTTATCTTATATTATCAAATAGGGATTCTTATCAAGAGAGTACCCAATGGCACCATTCAATATGAGTGTGTTTTCAACAGATTCGAACGGATGTGAATGTGTATGTCTTCGGAGGACATTGTTTCATTTTAATAAATCGTTTTTGATTAGCTTGGCTAGAAATCTACATGCAATTACATTTGCATCCCTATAACCTACCCTGCTGACAGTTTTGCTTCATCAAATCATGCAACATGCTTCCACTTATAACTTACAGATACAGATGTGTGCTACAAATTTCTCAAGTATGCTGATTCTAAAGGAATCATATCAAGATTCAACATCCATTTTGTTGTCATGTAACTTTTAAACGAGCATCACCCAATTAACTTTTGCAGCTGCATAGCTATATTGACGTCTTGTAGATTTAACACAATTTAAAGACACGCCGACTTAATTTATACAACTGATGCAGGTGCCATAACGTACTTCATCTGCACTAGACAAAAATTGTGACAGTATGCGGTCACCAGCTCTAACTTCTTTGGGAAAATGAACAAAAGGTCTCCACAAAAAGTAAAAGGGTCGTTTGAATAGTTATTAAAGCTAATTTACATGAGTGCATGTGCATAAAGCAACATTCTTGTTTACAGTATTATTATCTTTTTGTGACGATTTATCATCTCACGACAAAGAAATTATATGGGTACGCAGGCCATGCTTTGATATATTTCGTTCATAGACCTTTTCATTTCATTGACTGTCAGGGAGGGAACTGAAATGCTAACAGTGTCGTTTCTTCCCCATGAAAATACTTTATTATGTGTTATCATCATCATTAACATACAAAGTAGAATGTATACCACACAGCAATTTACTAGCTGCTTCTCTTGATTTGATTTGGATTTGTGATGCATGTACCTCAATCGATTGAGAGTTAATATAAACCCGACAATTCGAGATGTAGCGATGTACCTTTAGCGGATATAATTTGTGGCATAATTGTGTCATAAGCAAAATTTCCAGTAGACTAGCTGTCGAATAATATATCGCATTCCAAGCGTGTCGTTTAAAAGTACATGACCTTTGACCTCTGTTCTAAAGTTCCGATTTCAATTTGCAATGCATAATTACAATCGGCACTGCAGTAGCTTTCTAATGGTATATCATAAGCTATCGTGACCTTTGACCCTGTTGAAAGTTCTCAATTTGCAGTGCATATTCATCATCAGCACAGCAATAATGATATATCATAAGCTATGATCATATCGTGACTTTGACAAGTTTGATTTGAATTTGCAGCATATTCATCATCAGTAGAGCAATACCTTTCGAATGATGTATCATAAGGTATATGTGACGCTTATCATATTTGTTGCGCTTATCTTTTGACCTTGTTCCCGTGACCCCAGATAACCCATCTTCGAACTCATCCTCCGCTTTGACCTTATCTATCGATTGGTGAAAACAGAATTTCAAAATGTCAAACGGTTCGAAAGTTATCGTGTTGACAGACAGACGACGACGACGACACACAAAGTCTTCTTAATATGTACCTAAAGGTACATAATAAACCCGACAATCCGAGATGTAGCGATGTACCTTTAGCGGATGTAAATTGCGGCTTAAAAAACGTGTCATAAGTGAAATCCGCAATGGACTAGCTTTCGAATGATATATCACACCCTAAGCGTGTCGTTTAAAAGTACATGACCTTTGACCTCTGTTCGAAAGTTCCGATTTCAATTTGCAATGCATAATTACAATCAGCACTGCAGTAGCTTTCTAATCATAAGCTATCGTGACTTTGACCCTGTTCGAAAGTTTGATTTGAATTTGCAGTGCATATCATTCAGCGCAATACCTTTCGAATGATTATATCATAAGCTATAATGGTCATTTTGAACATTAATCGTGACCTTTGACCCTGTTCGAAACTATTTGAATTTGCTGCATATTCATCATCAGTAGAGCAATACCTTTCGAATGATGTATCATAAGGTATATGTGACGCTTATCATATTTGTTGCGCTTATCTTTTGACCTTGTTCCCGTGACCCCAGATAACCCATCTTCGAACTCATCCTCCGCTTTGACCTTATCTATCGATTGGTGAAAACAGAATTTTAAAATGTCAAACGGTTCGAAAGTTATCGTGTTGACAGACAGACGACAGACGACAGACGACGACGCGATACAAAGTCTTCTTAATATGTACCTAAAGGTACATAATAAGTGTATATAATGTGTGTGTTGCAGCTCAATTTGCAGCTACAGCAAGGTTATAATGGAGTTTCAGTTGAATGAGCAGTGATATACAAAAAGATATATTCAGAGAGTAATAGGATGATTTTGATTGTTTACAGCCAATAATAAATACTAATATCCATCAAAACGCAGGAAAGCATAAAAATTGTCTGTAATAACAACAAACAGAATGTAATTGTTAGCAACTGTCTGCTTCCATTTGGGTGTCTTAAGGTTATTAAAAGTTTTATCGAAAGGAAAGATACGCATTTTAATAGATAATATAATTTTTTATCAAAGTGGTGGTAGTGAACTCACCGTTTCACATTAATTAACAAACATGATGCGCAGTAGTTTTATGCAGTGTATATAATGGGAAATGCGCGAAACTACTATAAAAACGATGTTCTGGCAACTTATTTCATCTTATTTAATAAACTCCATGTTCAAAGACTAGACGGGCGATACGAAAAAGGCAAATGATGACAGAAAAAAAACTTCTGAAAGCTCAATTTTAAAAGCTAATTAAAATTGATACAGTAAATTCAACTTGGAATGAAAAGATAATGCACTAGCATTGCCAATTACATGGAGATGAGTTGAGATTATAAACAATAGTAAAAAACATTTTGCGTTTTAAGTTCAAAGTTAGTCATCCATATTTTGGTTTAAGATTTAGGCGACAGAGAGAAGACTCCAGCAGGCAGATGCACACTTATTTGCATAATGATAGCCCAAACACACATATTACGTCTCATCAAGCCCAACCCGTGCTAATAAAAGCCCATTTGACAAATATGGAAACTGAAATGTATTTCTATGCACTTAGGCATATCCTTGCACAAAAACACGAAAAGGAACATGTGAGCCTCCTTGATGATTGAAATGTTTGCGCACGTGGAGTACAAAATGTGCATCCTATTACCATAAATGAATAGCTTATAATCATGAGCCATAGATCTATAATTACGTTCTCTTGAATTACACCTCTCCTACATTATTCATAGGATATTTCTTAGAAGGGAAAATCCGCCTGGAATAGGGGTATTTTATGCTGAAAAATGTGGTGTTAAAAAGACATGAAAATATTTTGATGATACAAAGTATTTTAAGGGAAAGGTTCACCGGATGCACTCACAATCAGTTATGGTGGTTGCAGCAAAATTTGCTTGAGTGATAAAACCAGCAGCATGAAAAGTTGGTGCTACACTCTATCCCATGTGCTCCAGTTTCCCCGTTTCCCGTATGTCAGATTTATTTACAGGATTAGCCAGGTGTTTTAAACCGGATGAAACGAGGGCATACAGAAATACAACAGGTAGGTAAAGCTCTTACCAAGTACCAAACCCAATTTCCTTTTAAAACGTAACCAAACCAAGCAAATAGCTGTAAGCAGACATACTACCACTGCCTGTACCTTCTTGACACATAGAAACAAGGATTCATGCTCTGATGGAGTGAAAGAACAGCTTCCTCTGAGTCATTTGTGTGTTGGAACTATTTGCCACTTGTATGAGTCAAATTTTATTGGTACATCATTTCACATCAAAAACTTTCATGCTTTAACTAAAAAGGAAAGTAGACATTGAGCTGATATCATCAAGTTGTTTTTCTTAGTGTATCGTATGACGAAATACATAGCATGTATGAAATCATCATCACATCAATAATTGATGCGCTATTTAATTTAATAATCATAATCACCTAAATAGAGATAAAACACATCAAACCGCAGTTTTCGCATAAGACGAAGAAAGGAAGAGTTACGTAAACGGTGATCATTTTTTATGACTACCAAAAGGAAACAAAAATATCCAGCTAAATAACCATCGAGTGTGAAGAAATCACGTCATCTTGTGTATCATTAGAATTGTACCTGCATTATTTGCTTTGTAATTATAATAATAATCATTATGTTTTCGTAGCCTCCATCCATCCACTTTGGACGAGTTGCAATAAATACGTAATCAATCTTGACAATTTTTATGATATTCCTGTCCTTAATCTGAGAAAGCAGATGGAAATAACAAAAAAACGAATGTATGTGTATTGCTGAGTACATTTATTTATGGAGTAATGTAATACTATACCAAGTTATTTTAGGTTTATCAGTAATAAAAAAGTATGCTAAAATACATCATGAAACAAAAAATATGTAACATTCAGTTTTTATGCGATTTACGTACAAAGTAAGCAAGTAATGATAGCTTCCACTCAATATATACTTTTCACGTGAAGATGGATATCAAATAATATTAAAAAGTGGGAGATGCGCTGGTCTGGCCTGGCTTGGCTGGCTTGCTGAGTGACTAGTTGGATACGATGATATAATAGTTGACCTTGTAGGAAAAAAATTGGCTGTTGGAAATTGTTTAATGCATGAGGTGTAGTCGTCGTCGCAGCTAAAAATGCTAGTTTTGTGGTGCATGGTCACACACTCATACTCACACCACACCACTCCACATTACTTTATTTATATACAAATATATAAAGAACATAGTAAAAGGCGTTCAATGTTTGTAAAAGAAGAGATGCATCACCTCCTATTTATCCCTACTTTTTACTCCTACTTTGTGCTGTGATACTTTAAGCTTAATAAACCGATACAATCAATTCTAGCATTCTGTATTGACAAAGTGCGTAGCAACTATTTTTTGCAACCCATGAAACGCAATCCTTGCTTCATGAATTGGCATGCAAATTGCAGCATAATAGCATGATGGATAAGGCTTAAGCTAACAGTTTTTATCGTCTTGAACTTGAAATTTAAATTAACTTAAAGTTGGCTTAGAATTAATGATTTTAAGAGTGCTCAATTTAATTAATGCCTACACAGGAATATGAAACAAAGTATGATGAAATAAATTATGAATAGAACTAAAAAGATGTTGCTCCAGATTAATGCAAAAGAACAGAACTACATGACAAAAAAGGTTGAAGCGTGCTATGTTATCAACCTGACTCGACCAGTATCTGGTTTTGCTGCTACATGGAATTTGGACTTGAGAATTCTAGGGAATACGCAGATCCGCGATGAGATGGAACGAATGAATACCTTTCGCAGATGTCAAGGTGAGGCAAACTCATTGCTGCGAGAGAAAAAACGTTGCATCCATATCTGTTGCGTCTGTGTGAATATGATTTGAAGGTAATCTTGTAAAGATGAATGTACTGGAAAAGATACGAGGGGAGTTTTTTTTGTATCAAAGCTTCTTCTCTATCCAACCCAGTTTGATGCTAAAAGGTCTTCGCAGATTGTGTACGTATAATACCTATCCATAAAAGTATGTAGGTAAATTAAAGGGCAGCTTCGGCATGCAGGGTATTATCATCATCTTCCTCGTCTGACGCAACTTTATGTTGATTTATCTCAATGAAAATTGTAGTAGATAAACCTCTTCTAATCACTGCCTTGCTAACCTACATGTCTAATTCTGGATTTAGGCATGGATGGACGTCATCAAATGAAGAAAACGAAAGTGGTTGAGGAGGACGGTCTGATGAAATAGCTCACAGAATTAAGTAGTAATACTATAGAAAAGAGGATAAATACCATAAACTACTTTCTTTTGTCCTGTCGCACCACCGCATCCTTTGCGTGATGAAGGTTTCTCTCTGGTCTGCGTATTTGACACCAAATACACACACACACACACACATTTTAAACTGAATTTTACATTTTTGGCAAAATACACGAAATAAAAGCATGCGCTAAGCACATGATGCTGATGAACATCGGCTTTCATCATTGATTGCTATTACTTACATGGACACTGAAATGTTTGAATGAGAACAACCTTGCTCTTTGCGAGAGATGGGAAGAGGATGGAAAGGCGAAAAAGATGTTTAACATCTTATTACCACTTTTATACTTCAAGTTGCATACCACACCACACCAACCAAGATCATTCAAATGAATTATTACGAATTTTAGATGAGGGAGAACCATACACATTTTTTTGCAAGGCTTGATCAATCGGCAAGAATGCTGTAGGCATGCATAAAAAACCTATTCATTTTTTAATGGCACAGAAACGAGTATCCTCATGGAAAAAAGGCACAGCAGGATGATCGCTGGAATTCAGAATGCTGTCTGAGAGATTCACGCATGGCATGGTAGGCTAGTTCATCTGTCTCTCTTTCACTCACTCTCCGTTTGTCTGGATCTGACTGTCTAGCTTTGGAGTTCGTGTCTGATTTTGTGTGTGCGTAAGTGTGATGCAAGAGATGCGATGATGACATGACGATTGAAAAGGATAATAAGCACTTCTTAATACTTGTTTCGCTCACTGGAACACTCTTCAATTAAGTGTGTCTGGTGAAGAGTTGAATGTATTTCAGGGCGCATCTGAATCCTAATGATACAGCAGACGAATGTTGGAAAGATGCAGCTAAACCTTCGTCATTCACTTAATAGTTCGCTAAGTAAGTCATGAAATTGTAAAAACCTTGGTTATTGTGACCATTCAAGATTTGTTGTACGTGACATTTAACTTTACATTTAATATAATCGTTTGTGTTGTAAAATCACCACAATATGCAAAGGTTAATAAATGCTAATACGTGGGACAAAGTGCAAATGTCTCTATGTTAATTAGATAATAATACGTCGTCATATTTTTTGCATAATATCAAGGTTTATTTAAATCGCAGCATATACTTGCTACTACGCACAATGGCTACAAGAAGTACACGAGTTTGATTAGTCTGAGAAAATCGACGACATTTTCCCTAACTTTTAATTTTGTCTGGTTATATAAAGGTTTTTAGTTCTTATCATTAGCATTTACATTACATAAAACCAAATCGATATAGCAATCCCAGCACGTCATCAACTGCTTATCATTATCGCTGATACTGGGCTTTAATCCTGTTTTATAAACAGCATGCTGCAGCAGCAGCTGACTCGTATGACATGCTAATTGATAATGGGCTGGAGGACGCTATAAATCTAATAAACTACGTACAAACATTTTCCTCATTTGTTTTTGCTGGCTTGCTATTCTAGCACTTGAGTAAGTTAGCAATTGCACCTGCAGAAATAAAAACTGCACATGAATATTAAAAGCAGAATAAGTGTCGTATGAGAAATGAATATGAAACACATTTAGCAGATACAATGACGCAAATATAAAGTGCATTTTTATTCAAGAGTAAGTAGTGAGTTTGGTGCTAACCAGTTGAACACCTGATGCGATGAGAAGTGCACTACCTACTTAACTATCTAAACTAAATGCATCCTATTATGTGTTGTCTAACAGTTTGTGCATACAAAGTGTTAAGGTTATTATACGCAGAAATTCAGCTGCAGTTCCCTTCATCATAGTTCTTATCCCATCAGTTCCGTCCCATTATGATTTATTTAGGTATGCATGGGTAAATGATAAGCTACGCTACTTTTTTTATTAAGTTAATAATACAGCCGTTAATTATAGCATTAATGTTAGAAAACATATTTTACTCAAGTGCTTGACTTTTACATAAATTTTATAGTATCCTAGCACGCACATAATGTTTGACTTTCTTAACCGTTTACTATTCCTTTCAAACAACCACAATAATTTTGACCACTTGCGTTCTTTGTACGTTGATGGGTTTATATTTAAATAAAAATGTTGAAAGTTGACTTGATCATTTTTACAGCTGTAAGAAATCAGGATCGTCAAACAAAGAAACAGGAGTACGTAGATGGCCAAGATTAATGTGATACAAATGTGGAGATTCGACAATTCAACTTGGTCAAATTCAAGTTGCATTTGTGCAAATTTAAGCAGTTTAAGTAGCAGCAACAGAGTCAGCATCGATGCACTAGCGAAAGGTGTGCACGACACGCTATCACAATGTGATGTTTGGGGCCATAGGTAAGGCACATGATTTTTTCATGAATTCTTTTTCATTTGCAGATCGGTTTAGATTGCTTTGTGCACCAAAGTTTCTGTTGGTGGGTTGCAGATGATTTCGTACTAAATCATTCAGGTGGTTCCTATTTTCTGCGTCATGGGGTAGTATCTAAGTATATATTATTGTCGACGACATGATGTTCAAATTATGGTAATGTAGCATCATCATGCGTTGTTCACTCTCAAGACAAAAAGATGTAACAACGCAGTTTTCATACTTGCGATCAGCATCTTAATGGCTAGAGACTAGGGAGTATTAGTCTCATGTCCAAGCTTCATTTTCATGTGTTGATCTGATGCTGCTACTACACATTAAATACTACGTGCACTTGCATTTCAATTGCTACTCTTTTTTCCTTCTCGACAAAATGAACTTCGCTAACTACTCCATAAAAACTCGTAAATGTTGTATGGCATGGCAATGGCATGATGGCGTGTGTGATATTCTGGATTGGAACACAACGATAGCACAAAAAATGGAAGCATTATTCGCAAACGGACGGATAAATAAGGAAAAAATTCTCCCATAAAATTCTTGCTTTGCAAACTAAACTGCATGTACAATGTACTTGTTTAAATCCCTATCGCATCGTCTTGTCTTTCTAAACACGTAAGATAGGCAAATCTACATATATGTAGGTATGTATCCGTCCTCACCTCACTATCCCAATCTTAACCAAACAAGGTGGATGTTTGAGAATCGTGGTCAGCTCGTGATGTGATACGGTTTTATTTTTTAAATCATCAGCATTAGCATTACCCACAGTAAATACAATGCAATAGTTTGGTTTCATGATTGTTGAAGATGACTATATCCACTCTGTTGTATTACTCACCAAAGTTAGTCCACGGTTCATGCCGATGGTAATGAAAGCGACGTAGAGACTCATAAAAATGATCATGTGAGTTTGCTATTTTGAACTCTGGGGTAACCTTGGTTTTTGTTTGAATGATTCTCGTTTGATGTTTTGAGAATTACAACATTACTGTTTAGGGTTATTCAAAAAAAAGCCTGAAAAGTCGTGATGAAGCAAAAAAAAGTTCGATCCAATTTTCGAGGTGATCTGATATTATTATGATCATGAAGCTGGGTTGAGTTAATCAAAAAATGCTACACAATGCCACAGTGTGGCGGTTGCTGATAAAGCTAACAAAGCGTGAGTAGCAAAGGTTTCGGCTAATGATTATGCACATAAATTGACAAGTAACTGACTTTTTGAGCAGAATAGAGTGAGAGAGTACAGCCACTAGGTCACATATTGTCAGGATAATTTGTCATAAAACCGAGTTTTATGATTTGGCGTAACCTTTAACCATCCGTTAGTGACATAAAAGTATGATATTCCACGGTGGTGGTTAGGGGGACATTTAAAGTTTTGGTTAATAAAGTTCTTGGCTTCAGTTCAAAAGCGGAGTAGACCACACACACACACACTTATCAAATATTTGCATAATCAGCTACGAAGCATGAATACCTTTTTATCATCTGTATTTGAACTGATGTTAAGCACATCATTTTGCTTTTACTTACGGTACGCGCATGATCGTTCACGTTTCATTGCATTTTTCCGTTCGTTCATCTGGAATGAACTCTCTGATAAATACCGTACTGATGATAGCATCAAATCAACTGTGCTGTGGTGTACAAAGGGCAAGAAAATGAGAACGATTCCTTTTTGTGTAACAAACTGACTGATCACTGATAACGATATCCCAAGCGATACTAACAAAGCGGAGGCGTTTTGTGTGAAAAATCATACATTGTAGAAATGCAAGTTGTTACCCTTTTCCTCTCTTTCTTTTATTTAATTCTTTCCTATAATAATGGCATTAGCGTGTAAATAATATGACTGCAATTTACCATGAGAACTTTTTCTTCTAATCGTACTACCACCGAGTCTGAACCTGACTGAACCATATAGTTCTTAGAAATTATTAGAAATCTTTGCTCGGAAAAGTATTACCATTCTCACAACCGATTGCCATTGCCGCTCTGTTTTTTCTTATCTCTGTTCAACCACGATCGACGTAACGGAATGCTGTATGTAAGTATTTCCTGTTACAAACATTGGTGTTGTCGTCTCTCTCGAAGTTCAAGTACTTTGCATCCATCCACCTGCCCCAACTGAACTTGCAAAGTGTTGTTACCCTTGTTGATACACATTTCTTTTGCAAAAAATATTATTATTAGCAATTGAAAACTTTGCATATAACTTAAGTATTACTGTACTAACATTACTCTATAATATTTGCAAAAAGCCCCTTGTGCAAAGAAAGCGCAATATAATAGGATGATGATGATGATCGTGATGAGTGGATGCAGGTTGGATTATTGTGCACGTTTCAGATAATGGTGGCTTAGGTCGTTATTGCTATCTTGAACTTGATATGCAGACACACAAGCGTTCACCTGATGATGAGTAATGTTTTAATGTTGAGGCAGCTAGCAGGAAAGCGCAAATTGGAAGTAAACACAACAATGCATGAGTAGGTTTTTTCATATGGGCTGATTCTGATTCATTTTATTACGCATCGGATCCTGTTGTTTTTGTGTGTGAAAAAACCCCACGAACACAAATCACATGTTGTGTTTTGCGTGCTCTACCTTTCTGCGAAATCTGATTAGAATTTCTGCAGAACTAAGGAACACGTAAGAGATTCCTCGGAAACCGGGATGGGAAAAAGGGAGAAACAATGAAATCCAGAAGAGGAAATTAATTTGGTGTTGAGTAGGATCAAGACTGCTTAAGTATTCTTCTAATCCAAACATTTTATATGAAGGTCTGCTTTAGTGTTATGAATGCATAACAAATGAGGTCAACTACCCACTTAAGTAACACTTGTGGATTGAATCACAGCAGCAGCCGCAAACACAGAAAGCTTGAGTAGACATCCTATCATCATAATATTGGCAACCATTTAATGAACATGCGTATTAGACTGGGGCTAGGCTCAATGCAGGAATTATTATTACATTACACTACATTTCATGTTTATTTATAATTTTACAAGCTGTTATCATGGGTTAGTTACGTGCATAAGCGTCTTCCAATATACATTTCTTATCTTTCACTATAGAAAGGGGTTATAGGCATGAATCTCTCTATTTTGGCTCCCATCATGTAAGCAAGCTTGTATGTATGTACATGGGTCTGCTTAAGACGCATTAATTTTAGTTGATTATGCATATGCATCCTGCGCAGAAGTAGAAAAAATCAACAGGGTTAATTGACTTGTGCCCTACTCACAGCTTTCGTTAGAAAATAGTTACGCCTGCATCGCCTTGCATGCGATAGAGTTGGGATGTGATGCATAGAAACATTAAAAGTTATAGGATAAGCACATAACTGTGAGTACAATATAATCATTCAATTGGAGGCAGGGAAAAGGTAATATTAATCGTATGAAAAAGGTATATTGCCCTCTAACAAGATTTATGATGACCATTACAAAAACATTTGTGTTCGTTAAAAACTTTAAAACTATCAGTTTTCTGATTAGGTGCAACGGTGTTCTAAGAAAATGAGATGAAACCCAAAGTGCTGAACACGCTACAGGCTGTTTTTATCACGCTTCGCTAATATGATACTTTGCCAACTTATCGTGCAAATGCAAAAAACATGCAAATCTGAAGCATCATATCGGAACTTTTCTCCGTTTTATCGTCATCCATTCACCTATTTTACCAACATCTCGTCGCTAGCTGGCTTGGAAACCCATTTCGTATGGGTGGTGCTATTTTTTCTGATGGGTTATGCAATCTTCCACGATTCTGTAAAGCTCGTGTGTGTAGTTAGTGGCATTGCGGAGCAAATTCCTTGAGAAAAGTACAAGGTCCATGAAAACATGGCGTTGGCGTTCATTCCAATAAACTAATGTGGTACAAACCGACTGTTGCTTTCTGACATAACGAGACCATAAACATTACCTTACCAGCAAATAGTTTGTTGCCTGTACCGCGGCATGAAGCATGCATCCTCTCCTTTCCTAGATGAGTCCCCGAAAAAAATTGCTTGTTAAACTAGGATAGCCTAGAACCAAATTTAGGGTTTGGACTTACTTGGCTAATAAAACTGATGAGGTTGTCGTTGCTGTCGCATACAATGTACAAGTAACATGAAAACTAACTACAAAATAGTATGATATAATATTATTGCCGTTTTGTTTAACTCTTGTCCTGTTCCTTTATTGCTTATGATATGACAACGTTTCATAAAAAGTCCCTCTGATACCTAATTAACCGCCTATATAAATCTCTTTTTTGTATCTCATGTCATCATCTAATCTAAATTAAATTAGTGAGACTCTGACACGGAAACTAAGCAGTTTCTTCGGGTGCTTTTCCAAACAAGAACAGGAAAATTTGATATGTTGGTCTGTGAACCTCTAACAAAGACTCTCTCTGTAACATCATATATTGATCGAAACCGTAATGAAGTTGTCTTTTCCTCTAAACAATTAATTACAGCGTTGCTTGCCCATATCGAATCGGAGGTGGAGTAGCAATATTTGCAATAACGAGATGATAAAGCAAAGTCAAGAAGCCCAATATAATTCAAGTTGTACCAATACAGTGGCACGACTTCTTTAATGAATTATAAAGGGAAAAGGTATCAATTATCTGGTGTGGTACCGTTTGCCTTCAATTTGTGATTGGCATGAATATGAATGCTAACCCAAACCAATGTGATATGATGGCTGTAATTTCTATTGGTATGTACAGTCTGTTGTCAACTGTATTCCTCTAATGGAAAATAACCATCAGTAAACAAATGCGCTTGAGCAGGAATGTGGGACCGTTGATTTACATAAACTGCAACGAGACCATGTAATGCAAGTTGTACCTTTCTGTATCTTATTCCATTTTTTACACATTATTTATCTTGTCAGTCTTCTTGATATCCCATCACACTTGCTATACATGAACACTATATATTATACCAAATGAACTCTGGTAAAAGTAACACAACCAGTTGGGGGAGAGTGCACTAACTTTATATTTTTTCCTTACAATTGCATTGACCGACCTCTGGCCCCCTGTTGGAGCTCCGTTTCTCCTCAAGTTATCCAACCAAGTCGTGATAAATCAAGAAAATCCTGATCATGAAAAATCGATATTTTGTTGCAAAAGTTGAATCCCTGTATTTCTTGTCTAATTGAAGCGATTAATCATGTTTTGAGCAGAAAGACAATGGCATCAACGATAGAGTTTATTACCTCCTTGTTTTTCTCTGGTAACTTGAACTCAACTCCGAGGATCATATACCACAATACCACACCACAGGAGAATCATTATTTGATATGAGAATTATGTGACCGCACACAAATAAAAAACAGAACAATTGGTAGCATCTCATTACGTATTTATAATAAATTGGGGAGCTGAAACTTCCTAAACAAAGAGTGTTTTGAGAGATGAGATGGGGATATGAGCTAGCGCATCATGCATCTGAAGGTGATCATGCATGCAATACATGAATGTCCATGTCCGCTAATCTCAATAAGTTGACTGGCTTGCCTTCCCCACCGTTCTGAATAATGGAGACGGATGGATATCATCTAACTCAAGTATGAGTATGTACAACACAACAGATGCACATAAATGTGGAAAACTGCGAACATGGTTATATAATAGCGTCACAAAAGTATATGGTTTCATAAGGGTTAATATGAGTTTTTAGGTACATACCTACATACATACAATTGCATGCGACTTTTTAGCAAACGCACAGTTTCTAGGCAGTTACATAACAGGCGAAGCTGGCAGAACTGAAATGAAACTACCTTGAGCTGGGGTTTTTGCCTCATCTCCACTCTCCCAAGAGAACTACTCTCAAATTGTTTGCTGGTGGCACATATTTTTTCAAAGAAGCTTCTTCAGCACAAAATTGCAAAAAAAATCAACCCAATGCCACAGCCATCATCATCATCCCACTACCATCACGAGCAACCAACATACATGTCTTTTATGTTATGATTCTTTTTACAAAGCATTCAGAATCGTTGTGCATATCCCAGTCCCACCACACCATCCATCCCGTAAAAAACGCAGTACGAAACAAGTGCATGAAGAAAATCCTAACTTATCTTGAACACCGAGATATAAGCCAGACCCACTAAGCCTCTGAGGAGTGTGTGGTGACTATAACTCCTGTATAATACAAGGTGAACCATTCAATCATCATATGTGTAACCATTTCAATCAAATCATCAAAAGTATATATATATACAATACAGGGAATGGAACACAAGATGTAAAACTAGTCAGCAGCATGTCAGTTATTTGTGTAAATGATTAGGAAACTCAACTCCTTTCATAGAGTAATGGTAATGTAATGCCATGCCACATAAAACAACAACAAAGCCGTACGCCACCAGTTCAGTTGAGGATGCCATAACATAATGCTTGGTTAGGTATCTTCGTTTGCTGATGCGCCATAAAGTCTGCCACTGTCACATTCGTCCCGAAGATAAGACGAGTATGAGCATCTACAATTATTGTGGGGCTTATATAGCTCGCTACTTCATCTCTTCACCGAGTTAATTTTTTGTTTTGATTGCCTCGAGTGGAGAAACCCCATCATTAATAATATGGAATGCGCATTTGTATCAGCAAAATTACGACTTTGGAACATAATTGGTTGTGCACATAGATTTAACTAAAAAAGCAATAATCCTCGTCTTGAATAATATTATCTCTGTACCTAAGCAAATAAGGGAATCATGCACAATTGGTGTTGAACATGATGTTGATATGTGTAAGGAACATGGCTTGTCAATATGCTCATCAACAGCTTGTAATATTCAGTCTTAACTGACATAAGTTGATGTCATCTTGAAATCGTCTGTGTAAGACCATCCCCCATACTACAATCACTGCTTCTTGTCTCCGTTGATAATGCTCAGTTCTTGTCGTTTTATTTATAGGACACTAATCTTGCCAGTTTCATTTTCTGTTTTTGTCACTTGCTCAATGAGGAAAGCAACTCATTCATTTCACACATACCATACTAGTTTTAATCTCGCAGCCTACGTGGGATTAAATTGTTGATGTTGTTTCCATGTGCCATGACAGTGATGCCATGTAAATGACCTGCCAATCTATTTTAAACATAGCTTAAGATCAAGCGAATAATCAACTGACCACCGCAGTCCACACCAGCTCAACCCAGCATGTAGTAACGAGCCCGCAAATTTCATGGAATATGCCTGCAAACTTGGAAAGGTACAACGTCCTAATTACAACTTACAATCAGCACTCCATATGAAGCCACCCTCCAGCTATTTCTACTCGCAATCAGATACATTTGATGAGCATGCCAGTTGTTTCCAACAAAGTTCAAAGTAGGCAAAAGATCAAAAGATTTTCTGAATGTCATAACATGCCTCAAGCACCACAACTTTCTTTGTTTTACTGATGATGATATAATTCTAATAGTTTATTTCCTGTTCATCATCTCATTTCTCCCATAAAAGCTTGCATGCAGAAAATAGAAAGCACATTTAAACAAAAGGTAAGTATAAACCCACTGCCATTGGGCATGCTGCCGTTTCGTGTTTTGTAAAGATGCTTTGTTAGTAATTTCTAGCATGTGTCTACAACATGACATTTCGCCTGTTTACATTCCTTTATGTGGAAGCGATTTGCGATTTCAGGATAATGTCTGCTATAAAGACAGTGAAATGGTGAAACGGATATTTTGGCTGATGAAATCAAGTGTGTAGGATTGCAAATGTTTTCAACCGTAGTATATGAGTAAGCATTAACAAGCACTAATATCAAATCAGATCATCATCATATCATCGTATACTTGTAATCCATCACATCACACACGTCTTCTTTCTCTCTTACTCGCATTTTCTCAAAATGCCAAGCCAAAACCAAGTGAAGCTACTAAAGAACGACACGGCGTCTGAGAGAAAGATACAACAAAGCAAGTTGGTTATGGCTTGTTGGGAGTTCAAAAGGATGATGAAAAAACTACATATACGCTGCTCATTTAGGAAGCCAGAGCATTTTCGCGTTTGCGTTCACAAGTGATAGTTGTTGCTCGGGTCTCTGCTGCTCACTCTCATGTCGACAAAGCTATGGGATGATGACGACGAGAGTTGGATTTGTATGGAGTATATAAAGCAAGTAATTTCTTGTTACGGCTTACATAGCAACAAGGGTAAGCCAAAGCCAGCAAAAAGTGGCTTGTGCCTTTACTTGTGTATAATGTCGCGTTGTGTACTTATATAAAGCTTCAAATAAAAAGAGCGTCTTGTCCACTGCGTCGACTCCACTCATATGATATGACTATGAACCTCTGCTCCAAAGAACAGCACATGGGTGAAACAGAGTGATATAACATATGAGAAGGGAACGTTTAACAATTCCCATTTGCCTGTGTAAGTACAGACAGAGAATAAGTTCATGGCTTCTCTTTGTGTGGTTACCTATGAACGACCACAGATATGTATATGTATTGCCATAGCAGATCAGGTATAATGTACAAGCCTGAGCTTTTGGTAAATAAGTAAAAGCAGAGGAGAGCTAGCACACATGTTCAATATTAAACATTTACATTCTCTCATCCTTTGTGAGTACGTTATAGGCACATATGTTGAGGTATTGTATCACCATGAGCCACTGGCAATATACATAATAATATTGTTTCTTCGTCTTCTTTTAGCATTCATAATCCATATATGCATTCCGAATAAACTGAGTAGAATCTCGATTAAAAGCATATGTGCTCAAAACTTGGTTCAACCTAAAATAAAACATTAGGCTGCTGATCACCACGAAACCAAAAACCATACATAATAGTACTGTATAGCCCTACATGTATGTTAGTTACTACAATATGGTCAATTTTATGGAAGAACACAAAGAGCGAAATGAAAAACCGATGCTTTAACGAACATTGTTGTGTAATTTAACTAACTCACATGAAAAAACTGCATGCCACATGAAATTAAGCAGAGAACAGAACGCTCATGTTGGTAAGCAGTGCTCAGCCAGCAGCTCCCAACGTCGATAGATAATGTGGCATTTGGAATATTTTAAAAGCAACCAGCACAGGAATATAGCGTTGTAGTCAGTTATATGAATGCTTTCAGCTGTGCTCTTGTGTGATACATTCAAAATGTGCTATGTTCAAGTTTCCCTTTTAGCATCATCACACACACACACACAGTTCACAGCATAATATCGTAGCTTTACTCTAGCTCATGCATAGTCTTGTGAACGGGATTGCACTGCAGCTGCGATGTAAAGCTCTTCATGAAGTCAGTCCATCGTCTGGTTCTGGTTGGACAGGCCAGGGACAAAGAAACTCCTTTTTTCTTCAACTGAAAATATAGCACTATATTATATTTTTCATTTTTAGCTTAAAAACTCTTCGTTTTTGAAAAAAATGATCTTTTGAACTTTTAAATAGCTTTATATACTTGTATTTCTACCGACTGTTGTAACTTAAATTATGTAATATAGTAAAAAGAAACACTTGGGAGCTAGAAACGTGAAAGCAAAACTTTTTCTGTGTGTTATTTATATATATAAATGTGTAGAATATAATACACCCGTGTAAGTAATATATCTTCGAGTCTTATATAACTTTCGCAACAAAGGATATCGTCACCACTGGAATACTGATTTCTTTCACTGGGAAACAATTTTACTGAATTGTTGGGGAGCTCACTTAATGTGGATCAATTGAACTTGGTGGATCAAGCACGTTTTAAATACAAACACAATACAAAATTTCACTAACACAAAATACAAACAGAGTTTTGTATGAGATTTATACGTTTGCTGAAATACTAAGGTTGCCACAACTCGTGTAAGGGAGACGGCATCAAATTTCAAAGAGATCATTAGTACCAAGAAAAATCAATCAAGTTGAGAGTTCACCATGTGATACGGAAGAAAGTTAGTTGCAACTATTTCCCACGTACTGACGAGTGAAACATCATCATCATCATTAACCGGGCCTGAGTCCCCATCAACGTTTATCAAAATTCACCAGTACATTCGCAAGACCTCGTAGAGCGAGGTTCGCCACACCAAAATGTCTGAGATCATTGGAGACTACGAATACAACTCCAAGGACCTAATAGGTCATGGAGCCTTTGCAGTCGTTTTCAAAGGACGGAATAAAAGGGTAAGCAGATCAAGTCCAAACATGTTCATTTAAGGATGCTTTTAATATAAAGATTAGTCGTTTAAAAATAAGTAAGGTACTCCACTCATTTTTGTCATTTGTGCTGTAAAAGACGGCGGAAGTTCATAGTTAAGTATCTCAAAGAAAAAGGAACTCATTCACCATGCAAAAGTCACAAAAGTTAAGAAACTCCAAGCCAATCATCTATTATAAACAAAGTGCATGGCTTGCAGTAAAGCTTGAAGTAAAGTGCAACAGAACAGAAGTTTAAGAATCATCCATGTCTTGTCATTCATTATCAGGATCTACCTTGGTTCGCTGAGCATTAGCTTAGCAAGTGTTTTTGAGATGCTGCAGCATTAGCATCAAATCAAGCTAAATCTAAGCAAAGCAAAGACCTTTCTGTATAAATGCATACATAATGTATTTATTCTGTTTAACCAGATGCAGAAATATACAAGGTGTAATACACTTGTATGCGTCTTTCTCTCCCTGTCCCTCTAATCTCCCTTTAAATAAGGTAGCAACAATGGAAGATTGTGCTGTAAAAAAACGTTAAAATGTTGTACTTGCACTTGCAGAGCCATCCAATCTATTATATGATTATTGTTTTTCAGCTGACTATTTCTTTGTGGTAGCAACACTGCGTTGCGCTGGCTGAAGCTGAGGAGATAACAACGACGAAATAACTTGGTTTTAATACACTTTATCTTAGTGCTTTAGGACAGGATGCACGTTATAATAAGCCACAGGGCGGGCAGCCTGCCAATAACATGAAACTGCTCGTGTAACAAGAAAACACATCTTTTTTTGCATCACAACTTATTTACGAAAATGCCATCAGATCAGTACCAGCAACAGTGTTGGATCATAAAGATGATAAGCTAAAAAAAAGTTGAAGAAAACAAATAATAATAGTCTGTTGCAAAACTGTATTTAAACTTAATCATTGTCATAATCTCCGTAATAGAGCAGCATTAGCATTGCATATTTATTAGCTTGCTTTGTCAAGATGTTTGCAACATGGACACTCACATAAACTCGAGATGATGACAATCGTGTACAAATGATAAGAAATGCTGATCATTTATCATCATCATAATATGTAGTGGGCAGTGGCAGTGGCACTTCCATCAATCAATCGTTTTGTCTGATTTTCTACCTTTGTTAAAAGCAGACGAATGCAGTAAAATGCAATGAAGTCATCATCATGATGGTTCTACTGGTAGTGAGCACGCTAATTGTTAATGGGGTGCCACGAGATGAAGTAGTTATTAAATTTGTTGTGTGGCAGCAATTACATTGATTTGCAGGTAGCTGAGCGTAAACTTATGGGTTTGTTTTGCATTTAGCATATTTTCATTGGTCGTTCAGCTAGGATGTTTGAGGATTGGCAGAATGACTCATGTCCCCAAACGATTTTTCGTTTCAGTGGGTATACGTTGGAGGTTTGTATTTTCATCCTCGTTTCCAGTCAGGTGAAACGACAATTTACTTTTGTTAAATTTTTCATTTACTAACTTAACACAGCATGATGGTTTGCTATTAGCAAAAGCAGTAGCAATTATGTTATAATCATATGTTTGTAGAATGCTCTGATCATCAAAATAATTACAGAGGAAATGATAGATCGTCATCACATCTCCATCCTTATCTTTACGACAGTTATACCTACTCACTATAGAGTAAATCACGTGTTGGCAAATAGCAATATTTTTATGAGTTTGATACATGTGGTGTGGTCCTCATGTTCGTGTTTACTTCATCATAAAAAACATGACGTAATTAAAACAGCAGAAGCAGCGTCGTGTCGTTGTCGTGTGCTCTGTTCTGCCATGAACTTTTTGCCTTGGCTCGCCATCAAAACCTAGTCGCATCTTCTTGATGCTACATTTACGTCGCCGTTAAGTATCAAAATATAGTCTCATTCAGTTCATTGGAATGCTACTTATTACGCATTTCTCTCTCAAGATTATCTCTCAACTTTCACGGATGCAATGAAAGATGGAAGGTTGAAGGTAGCAGACAGTGACATATACGTTGCGATCTGCTATGGACTTTAGTTTTTTATCTTTCCTTATATAAAGGCAAATAGTTGTGATGAGAACGCAATAAGGCTGTTCCCATTACTTGGCAGCAGATAAGCAGATGTTAATGCTGGCGGAGGGCATGTGGAGAGAATGTAGCACATGTTATATAGCGTTCTAGTCTAGACCTAAGCTCCAGACTATCACGCATTTTTATTCACAAAGGATTTTTATCTCATTTTTGGAACGTTAATAAGCACATATAGTTGTGGAAACTGTGGTTCGGTTCAGTAGAAAGAGCGTAATACAGCCTTCGTTGGTATTTATAGTGATTAAGCAAGCACGGTAGGTACCTATTTATCGTTAAAATGTGCAACCTACTAGAATGATAGTTTAACCAAGAAAAGATTATTTTGCTTTGAACGTCAAGCTTTTCTCATTTCCAGTCTCAGTTTTTTGCCTCTTAAAATATGCAGATTGTAATGAGGTCAGGAAACGAATAAATTCTTGGTGTTCCCAAAACATCGTTTCAACTTAAAAAATGTCTGCTGTCATACAAGCTTCAAAGGAGGAGCTTGGAAACAAAAGGAAATGTCGACATTTTGTGTTTGCATTCCGCTTGGAGTATGAAACGATGTCATCAGAATCTTATCTTGTAGCTTATATGATTTCACGTTAAGTTTTAAAATGCAAGGGTGTCATTCAACTTGGATGAAATTGAAAAACAAATCAAATTTAAGAGAAACTTGAAAAGTTTACTGATAGACTCACCTACTTTATTATGCAGTTATGGATTGCTGTTGTTGGATAGATGGAATGAAAACATAGCATATAAACGAGCAGCTAACACACGCAGTTTGAGAAGAATTGCGAATAACTTTCTTTTTAATATTTAGAACTTTAACTGCATCAAGCTGTACGTAAGCATAAGCAATCAATCTTTAAAAGTGTCAGAAATGAGCCAACGTCACTGATGACTGACTGATACTTACTTCATCGCATCAAATCATTGTCATCAGAACCAGTAATGTTTTACAGACTGACAACAATAAACTATGTGCTGCTATAAAATTGTCTATTTGATTTGCCCCTTCGTAATAATTTTAGGGAACCGTCATAATCCTTTTATTTGTGACATCTGAACGTGTAACTCAGCCACAAGTACGTAGCGGCATGAGAAATGCTACCAGGAAAAAACGTGGAATATATTTTCTGATGAAATCCATGCATAAAATGTCAGCAACTTGCATAAAAAAGTTGCATGTTATGTTATCTCATCACACCAGTCGAATTCCTTTTGAAGTGAACGATATCAACAATAAATATGATCAAAGGTGATGCTAATGTGATACTTTCAAGCATTTTGTCCTTTTTGTTAAAGATGCAATCTCCATAAGCTTAAACATGTGTAGCAAACAATGGATTTGAAATATTTCCTTTTTTCTCCTCTCTTTTACACCTCGTCTTGTCAGTCAACTCTTTTTTAAAGCATTGCATTTATTTGGAATATTTGTGACACAATACGCACATAAGTAGTGCTCATAAATAAAATTATTGCTTTCTACATAAATAAAAATTAGTGTGGTGCGAGAACAGATTTAAAATCTTATTTTATGCATTATTGATTGATAATAATGTACATATATGTAGGTTTAAAACATGTACTAGTCTGAGTACATTTGCATATAGCGACCCTTTTTCAGCAGTTATTTGCTTACAATCACATCACAACATTCTGAATGCAAAAAATTGCAAACAAGAAATATTGTGCATTGCGGTTTTAATTGGCATTTTGGCAAGGGAAAGTCAAAGTAGTATATTCATTTAGCATGATTGGATTTGCCATTTTGTGGCGTTGTCCTCGACGTCGGTAACATGGATAGTTGCGTGGTTCCCCAGTTTATGCCTGCTTATTGTTGCGATCACTATGCAAATGCAATGATATGCTTAGTTGCATTTCTCATTTGGATTTTTTAGTTCAAGAGTAAATCAGGATTTAGACGCCTATATAATGTCTCCTCTAAATTTTTATTTGGCGAGGAGTAGTAACTACTGACTGTTTAAAAAAGAGTCATGTCATATCTCACAACCTCGCCTCGCCGTGCACACACACATGCATATGGCTGGCACAGTCTTTTTGGTAAAGAAAGGCACAACAATATCTTTACGCAGTACGGTTTTCACCACGAAAATTATTGTCATTACTGCTGGTTTCTTCCACTTCCACTACATGTAATTATAGACTACCATTGAAGTAATTGAGGTAGGAAATCTACTCGTGCACAATATTTTGATTTGATTGTTTCATAGCCGTCGTTTCTTTCTCATCGTCGTCAGTCAGTCAGTCATCAAGAGAACAAAAGAAATATATGAAGCAGTAGAACTCTCTGTAATAATGGATGGTAATAAGTAGTATGATGTTATACACTGTGATGATATGATATGCTGGTCAGAGGAATATATGTCATGAAGGATGCTACATCAATCTGTCGCGTTGTACGATGCAGAGCGTTACATATTTAAGTACTCCCATCCCCAACTGTGAAAAGAAAAAGCTAGACTCACGAATGTCATTATTATGCGATATTATTAGTGTTCCACATGAGTAGAGAGGCAAATTTTCATATTGCATATTATTATTATCCCTTAATACCATTCAAAAATCAGTACGGTAGAATAAAAATGTACAAATTTTGAAAGAACCGTTGCTGTAGTAGCTTAATGTACCGTACACACTGTTGAGCTTCATCCTTGCCCTTCCTTGTAAATGCAAATGTTATCGAGTTGGTCCCTGGGAAAATACTAAAAATTGTCTTGTCATTCCTCACTTTATTCACGTTTCAAGCTGCAAGAAAAGTTTTTTGAGTGACATCATCTTCACATTGATGCCGATGACCACTGTATTTTATGATGGTGATCAAAGCAAAGAAATTGGAATCCGATTGGCTCTAAAAAGCACGGCACTGCAGATGAATGGAAGGAAAGTTCGCAGAACCGCTGTTGTTGTTGTTGATTGAGGAAAGCACACCATTCTATTAAAAAAGTCCCGTCCTGTGTGCATACACAAGTATAAAGTTCTTTTGAAAGCTTGCTTCCTGGTTTAGGGTTTCATTTTCATGTGATCAGTGACTGATTATATTATTCATGATTATTTTTAAAACATAATATTTTGATTCACTATTTACATAGTACATCACACAACAGATGTTGGTAACATGCTGTTATGCACACATGATGCCATCATTATGATGGAGCAAATTTTCAAATTCATAAGCTGTGTGACACCTTGTGCAAATTTGATTATTTCTTCTTGGCAAGATGTTCGTTGTAAGTTCAAATTTAGAAAACATATGAAAACCGTGTTTACCATATAGAGATGATGAACCCACTCAGTTCCTTTTCTCATTTTCGGGAAGCTCTTACGAAAAAGCCATCGTCATCATATTTTCTTCTTTCTTGGAATAAAAACACTCGAGTATTAAAAAAAAGGTGGATGTGGCTACCTTCATCATTCCTCAACTCATCAAGAGCTCAGCCAAGCTCAATACCATGATGAATGGAGGTATTATGAATGATGATGATGATTACTTTTTAGCTCTACTGAAGAGCTGCATGAGGATCGGATAGAGGAAAATGTAGTTGTAATCTAATAGTGAAGATAGATTATAATGGCAATGCCGTGGCATGGCAGGCATAAGTTGAAGAGTGTGGTTTGTTGTGCAAGTTTGGTAACATATGTGTAGCGTGAGAGGGTATAAGTAACTATGTACATTTAAGTATAAGCGTGTTACGGAAGCCAAAAGTTTGTTCACCTTTTTCCACTTGCCTCTTTGTACTAGGTTTGTTATTGTACAAACTCAAACATCCATTCGTATTTCGTATAATGCTATATCACATCACAGAGAGAAAAACATGCTGCTGTCGTTCTTTGCCGACCAGGCACTTGATGATGGAAAACAACGTATGGTCTTTTTTACTGGTTTCCATTGTATCTTCACTTTTTTGTAGTGGAGGTAGTGGGATCAATACTTATATGACACTAATTACAGAGAACCCACGGCTTCCTAAGCCGATGCGATGGTCTTAACTTCTGGAATAACGATAACACGCATAAGACCACATTAATATAACACTTTCTGAATAGAGTTTCTCCATTGCATGTGGTGGCATGTGTGACCGTAGAAAGAGAGGAAGTTGTTTGGTTTTGAGTTCACAAAAACAGTAGGTTCACGTGTAGATCCATGCCTCTACTTTGCACTCATTTTCGGTTTTTTTTTCACTCAAACGACCCAATAATGGACTCACGCATTGCAGACCCCCTCATACTCCAACAAAATCATGAAATTAGTTGGAGTAGAGAGTGGATAAAATGAGAGGAGAGTTTGTTGTAGTTAGGTTTAGGTACGGCACATTATATGTAAAAAGTGTCACACGAATGAAGACAAATGTCATAATTATGAAGATTGGTGTTTTCGCCGTTGAACATCATGTACCTAAAAAATATGGAGTAGTAGAGAGTTGAGTTGCGGTCGTGATTGGTAAAATATACTTTTGCCCTACTTTTTGAAAGACAAAAATTGTTAGCAATTTTCCATCACGCGTTACATTATGTTTCAACTTTGTTGCTCATTTTCTACGAAGGCGGTGCGGTACATGATGATATTATTAAATTACGTCTTGTTCTTTTCTCCACACAGAAGGAGTGAGGAGGTCGCTTAAAAACTATTTACTTTACAAT
Organism: Orchesella cincta; assembly: GCA_001718145.1. Taxonomy (NCBI): domain Eukaryota; kingdom Metazoa; phylum Arthropoda; class Collembola; order Entomobryomorpha; family Orchesellidae; genus Orchesella; species Orchesella cincta. Next base: position 10,718 of record LJIJ01000218.1, on the reverse strand, counting down.
GTGTTAGTAATTACATGAGAAAACCTCATTTATGATGAGAAGGAAGTCCCTTTTTTTCTCTGTATTGAGTGTCGACTTTCAAATGACTTATTCAAGCAAAAACGCCAGTTTGAAGGTGAATGTAAACAGATATGAAGCTGTTTTCGTTTAACTTGTTTATTTCTTCACTTTTGTTTGATTAAAACTGGATCTTTGAACCGTGTGTGTAGATGCGACAGTCGCATAAACGGATATGCATTTTTTCCAACGATGGTATAGTGTGAAAAATGCTCATTGAGGCAAGGGGTTGAGCTGAACTCACGCATGTAATTTATACTCCTTTACTCGATCCTTTCATTCACTTTCTGGAGGTTGGGCAAATCTGCATAGATAGGTAGGTAGGTAAGCAAGCTGGCAAAATACAAAAATGCTAATCAGCAATTAAAATTAATAGCTATATTATATGATAATTGTTATTCTTAACATTATTTAATGCTCATTGTTTCACACTCGCTGTGAATGAGACGCAGCAACAGACGCACATCTTTTCCTACAAGATAGCATAACCCACGCCCAACCAACCCATTTTATAGCTCTTGACTCGACTTCGATTCACAAAACAAAGTATATATAGGTAGCCATGCACCCACATATCAACAAAGTCATGCCATGTGCATATGATGCTCTTACTGTGGGTCAAGGTCATATGTATTAGCAAGGTACAGAGATATAGTTAGAGAGACGTCATCATCATCCTCCTCAATTTAAGCCTCCGTGATTTATGTTCAAGCAAAAAAAAGGCATCATGGAGTGGAACATTGTTTTGTTAATGAATCTTTGTTAGCACGTTTTAACTTGTAAAGTATGTATGTAGGAACTCCGACTCCCTTGATTTCACTCTTGAATTTTATCCATTGCTCTCATATGTGTGCTTTTGTGCTCTAAACTTGTTTCAAGGCATTTATATTATCCTACTGATGTTCGTCATCAACGAAATGAAGCTTAGCGCTCCCTTTAACCAATTTTTGTGTGTGCAAATTCAAATTTCATAGTATAACAAAGGAATAATCTCGATAACATGGACATAAAGATGTCATTGCAATAAAAAACGTTTATTACGTTGTTGAGAGCTCAAAGCCCAAGAGCAACTTATAAGTAACCTTTGTCACCCGAAATGAATCCCATTTACCCAGTAAACTCAACACGTGTTGTGTCATGGGTTTAGAAATCTTCAAAACAAATCGCCAACATTGATACAGCGTATAACTACAACATTCCACGGGAATTGTCAAAAGACAATGTTTTTCTTTGCGTAAGATATTACCAAGTACGCAAATAAACACAAAAATAGACATGTTTTGTATTGACATCGATGATAAAATATTGGGGCTGAAGGAAAAGTGGTTCAATGGTATGAAAATTGCGACGCAGCACTATTAGCATTTCTCCATCATCATCATCATCCCATTCACGTATCATCATCATAATACTTATGAATTAAAATGTAAACAAAGTTGTGGCGTGGTGCATGTGGCTCAATGCGATTTTCTGGAAACAACATGGGATCATATGAACTTCCCTTCTGTTCTTCCAAATGCATATGTCCATTTTGTGTTTGTGTGTTTTCATAAAAAAAGGATTCTTAATGCTTCATAATGTGAATAACGTATCCAGGATGATGATGATGCTAAATTTAACTATAACTCAAAATATTGCGACGCTGTATAGTATGTAGGTATATAGGATAGGTAGAACTCGTTAAAGATACATACATAAAAACTTGGACATGGTACGATAAGTTAATGCGTGAGAGGGTCTCCAACAACTTGACTCCAATAACAAAAGATTATCCTTTTATCTTCAACTAACCAAAATAAATGCATTTCCCCACAAGCTCATCAACATCATCATCTTATGGTACAATTCCTTTATGCACACATTTGTATACAAACACAACTATCGATGTAATGATCACCCAACGAGTGTATGTAAACACACATGTAATACATTTTAGCAAAGCAATCAGCTGCAAAACAATGTGTTCCCAATGTAACGTGCACAACTCTGTCGTGGAGCGAAGTACAAAGGAAGGCTTCATCATCATGGATGCCTATGAATTTTGACCTCAATTTATTGTCATGCATGCATGACATGATGTTTTTACACATGCTATGCATCCTGTTCGTATTGCATTTTTGTGCAAAAAAGTCCATTTTTTGTTCTTATTTTGCTTAGTTTTATTTTTGGGCGACAACAAAAGGACAAAAGAACAATTTGTTGGAAGGGACCTCTATGCGATTCAATGCAATTCGTTGAAATTAGTGTGCGAAATGCTGAAACAGTGTGCACGATTCATAACATATTATGCAGCCTAATACAGTAGCTACCTAGTAGTGCACGCTTCCCTTTTCTGTGGCCTGTTTCCTTTCAATGAAAATGGAAGCGTATAATTGAATAAAAATGTTTGTAGTGATAATCCATACATCATTAAATGCAAGTCCTGAGCAGGAATGCTGAATAATATAAAAACTTGTGAATGATAAAAAGTATTCATGTCCACTTTATGGAAATGCAAAAAAAAATATTACCAAACAGAGTTATGCTTTTCTAGGAAAAATGTCGAATTTACTCAAGAGTCTCACTTGAGCAAGTAGAAAATATAGTAGAACAACAACTAAAGATGTTTGAGGAAGATATCAATGATATGTCGCGTCTTGTTATAGTGATATCGTAAAAAATACAGAAGTCTATTTGCAGTTCTGTTGAGTAACTACGGATGGGGCAAGTAAAATGCCAAGAAGTAGGTGAGTGTTCATCCATACACCACTCGGCACATGTTACAAGAGGCAAGTGACACGAGACAATGCAAAAATGTCATAAGGAAAGCAAATCATGTATGGATTTATGAGTATGCATCAAATTGAATGGTCGACAACACCACACCACGAGAATGCATTGTCCTCTAAATGCGCATATTCAATGAACGCTTTGTTTATAGGAATAGTGTCACATCAGCAGTACGAATATATATGCCTAGATTTTTATGGGTGTAATGTCATGCAATCTAAATATGGTCTTGCATGCGGAATTTTTGCCTTTCGTATTTTAAATGTCAGAAGTCATTTGTCACTTGAGAATGTCAAGTTGCCATAGTTTTAGGTGGTGGTTTAAAAGAGCGCTAATATTGATGTTATGATATGATAAGACGTCCTCATCATCTCCGTCATTCACATTCATTCGAACCAATGGCCTGTGGCTTGAATGGTGTTAAAAAAGCTTAGCAGCACGGCAATAATTTGGAGGTTCTCAACACTGTCAAAGTGTACACGTTTTCAGAACGTGAACAAAAGCTACTTGTTCTTTCTAGATTTGTTAGTTTACATAAGATACATGTATTCATACATGACACTATATGCCAAGTTATAAACAAGTTGAATACATTTTGAAACGAAATTTTACGGGCTAAAATATACATTTATAGACCTCAAGTCATGTTTGAACTCGTATGTATATACAAAAAAGTTTGAAACATGTATATAACGGGGTACAAGAGGTCGTCACAAATGGCTCAATTATCTGCAAAATCCGCAAAGTTCATGCGTGCGTTTATAGCCAAAAAGGTGCAGTTCAATGGTACACTTTTGTATCATAATATTATTCTATTGAATGAACATGGTGGATCATAATGAAGCAATAGAATCCTTTCCCTTCTTACGTCTCTTCCTTTTCCAGACGAACGGCCATAAGTTCATGATAAAAAGGTGGTTTCTATTCATCCTTTCTCAGTTTGTTTTGACGGGATTTGTTCTGAAAAGTTAGATTAATCGTTAAATGGATAATGGTAATGATTATACTGGCTTTACGTCACACTTCATATAAATTTGTTAGGACTAAACCAGATGAAAATTTATGTCAGTTTCATAGGTTCGTTTGCTGTTCTTTTTATTTGTAAAAGCTGGTATCAGATATATCTATCATTTTTACATGCCTGTGCAATGTACATGGAAGACGAAACTTCAGCGTTTCGATATTATACGCAATTTTTAGATGGTTTGATGGAGAGCTTTTTATTTTAAATGACTAATCTAGTTGACATGTGTGTGGACTTTTGCTAAAAAGGTTATTGTCCAACTTACGCTAATTGAAGTTAATTTACGGTATTTATTTGTTCATTCTTACAGACTGCGCAATGCGTTGCCATCAAGTCCATCACGAAGAAGAATTTGGCCAAGTCTCAAACACTTCTAACCAAAGAAATTGCCATTTTAAAGGTATGCTACAGAACAATTCTAAACAATGGTGTTGATATTACTTTTATGAATGCGGTAAAAATTATGTCATGCTGAAATCACTGACGTGATCGCGAGATGGGCATTTTTGCCATGAACACTTTTATTGTGTTTTTGTGTATCAGTGTGATTTAGTGCTAACAAGATATAATATAATTCGTCTTTGTTGCTTACTGTAGGAGCTGACAGAGTTGCATCATGAAAATGTGGTCGCTCTTTTTGAATGTCGGGTAAGTTATTAGCTGGCATTTATGTCTCCAAGAACAATCGACTAATATAACAATGCATTGGGTGGTGTGATAAGAATACAATGGTATAATAATGTGACGTCCATTTTGGTTTACAGGAAACATCGACTCATGTTTACCTGGTTATGGAGTATTGTAACGGAGGTGATCTCGCTGATTACTTGAGTGGTAAGTGTTTTGCAATACGTGATAGTTTGTAAATAGGGACTTGCTAAGACGGAACGACTATTCATGTTTGGAACTATTGAATTGTGTACAGGAAAGGGAACTCTGAGTGAAGACACGATACGATTGTTCCTTCGCCAGTTAGCTGGAGCCATGCGGGCTTTGCACTCCAAAGGGGTTGTTCACAGAGATCTCAAACCACAAAATATTTTGCTGACATACAACAAACCTAGTCCTTCTCCTCATGAAATTCTCTTAAAAATAGCTGATTTCGGATTTGCAAGATTTTTACAAGATGGAGTTATGGCGGCCACTCTCTGTGGCTCTCCAATGTACATGGTACGAGATAACGGAAATGTTTTAAATTATAAAATACAAAAACTAGCATCGCTTTCTTTGCAGAATTGCTAATGAAATGTGATGTGAATAATATAGGCTCCGGAAGTCATAATGTCTTTAACATATGACGCAAAAGCTGATCTGTGGTCCTTGGGAACGATAGTTTATCAATGTCTGACTGGGAAGGCTCCATTCAGTGCACAGACACCTCAGCAGCTAAAAAACTTTTATGAAAAGCATCTCGTCCTTCATCCAAAGTGAGTTATAATGTGTGTATGATTCTCATCTGCATTGTAATCATAATCATCCGTTTTCACATTTCGCAAATTTTTACTTTTTCTCGCTAGAATTCCAGCCGGCACTTCAGCCGAACTCACAGATCTTTTACACAATCTTCTAAAACGGAATCCAAAGGAGCGCATTGATTTCAATGCATTTTTTTCACATCCCTTCTTGGCTACGGCTCCTGTCTCAGTACCTAAGCCCGCTGTCTCACCAACGGAAGAAGAGAAGGCACCTTCATCACCAGAAACTGCCGGCTTTGTTGTTGTCCCGCCCATGCCTAAATCTAAGCCTATTCCAGTACCTAATGGTAAAAGTGAACCAAACTCTCAAACCAATTCACCTGCCACTGGAGGCAAGAAAAACTCAAATACCAGTAATGCAACCCAAGAAAATTCGCCGTCATCTCCTAAACAGAAAACATGTAAGTTACATCTCAACAAACGTCTTAATTAGCTATCCTAGTTTGTATAAAAGTTCTTGTAATTTATACTCAAATGCATGTATTTACAGCTGGCTCTTGGAAACCAGATGTTAGTTCCATGTCCCCACCTAGAGTACAATTTACACCGACACAAAGCACCTTATCTCCAGCAGCATCGCCTCCACGATTTCCATTAGTGCAATATTGTGGAACTTCCGCACTCAATAATGCCGATCCTCCTAGAAAGTCCAGCTTTGAATCAGCACCCATTCTCTTTGCAGCATCGCCACCTCCAGATCATTACATCTTCAACTTTGAACCACCGCAACTCACAGAGGAAACTCTTTTGGAGAAGGAGCACAATCAGACGTTAGCGAAACTCAACTTTGTTTTAGCTTTAGTCGATTGCATACTGGATTTGGCGAAAAGCAAAGGGGCTCCGTTTTCCAAAATCCAAGAGTCGAATACTCTCAGGTAACCGAACACAGAATCCATGACTATATGTTTCTATGCACAGAATGTTTTCCCACCCCATTCATCTATTAACTAATCCCTTTTTCGTGCTTTGCAGAAATGATGATTCATGCTGCAAATCTGGTAATGCGTCCTCCATTGGAAAATCTGAACAGTTGGTTTTGTACATTCGAGTGTTGCATCTGCTCTCATCAGCCTTGAGATTGGCTAAAGATGAGTTGGAGGAAAATCGTTTGAGACCTTCCGCTGCAGTCAAGCAGGTATTTTTCTCAATCTGACTCCTTCTTTGTATATTTCATACAATTTTTTAACAAAACAATTTTTCTTCGTTGCAGGTCGTCGCCCAACTGAATGATAGGTTTAAATCTAGCTTTGATGCTACCAAGAAGTTGTATGCACAGGCACCGCAAAATATGCTAATTCAACAGCAAAGTCTCAGCGCAGATAAAATCCTATACTGTCATGCTATTGATGTCGTAAGTTACCCCATTCTATCACCGTTTATGAATACGCACAGTTTGAAGAGGAATCCAGCAGTTTAACTGCAATTAAATCTTCTTCTTTTGTTAATTTCTAACAGTGTCAGGCGGCAGCCTTGGACGAACTGTTTGGAAATCCCGTGGATTGTTGCAAGAGATACCAAACCGCACAGATTTTGCTTCACAGTCTTTATCAGCAAGTTATCTCTGAAAACGAAAGGCATGTCCTTCTCAAATGTAAGTGATCAAAATTGATACTTGCTTCAAATTAAGAATGCGATTTTCCACTCCTAAAGCTAATTCGTTATGAACAGCTTATTTAACCCTTTGTGTTTTAATTACAGACAAAGATGCAGTGGAGAAGCGACTGTTTGTTCTGCAGCAACAAGGTTTGGTTACTGCCTCCTTCGATGACACTATTAGTGAAAATTTGTCACCATAGACAAACGCTATAATTTTCCCACGGTTTTTTCACTCATCAATGAAATTCACTGTATGTACATTTCGTAAAAACCGTCGTAATCTACACACACATATATATATAATATTTCGCCAAATTCTAAGTTTACTAAGTTTTCACACATAAAAAATCAACAAAACAAGGAGTGCTCACAAATCTCCTCTCAGACGAAAGCATTTCTTATTATTGTGTCTCATGTACCTAAGTCAGCCAGTCGTATAAAATTACTTGTAAGAACATAAACATGTTTTAGGTTAGGTCGTCCAACATCAATTATATTACAGTAGCATAACGTTTATGCACCACTTTACATAACAATTAACGTCTAGGTTCTCTTTTTGTAACTATTGTTTCATTTTTGCATACTATGTAATCAAGTCATATTTGTTTATCGCGCTAATTTAAGACTTGTTTTTTAAAAAATATCGTAGACGAATCAGTATAAGGAACTCGTTGTGCAATTTTATTCGCTATGATCTAACTATGAATAATCATCATCGTCGCCTAGATTTTAATTTTGTGATTGATCATCAACAGATGATGAAATGACACCGTGGTAGTTTATTATTATTGTTTTTATATTGCATCTGTGTTATACATATACCAACGTACGTTACGTAATGTTTTAAATGGAGAAGGGGTCGTCGAGATGTAAAGAGTAAAAAGCTGTCGATATTAATAGCAGTATACTCTATATTTAGATGAACTAACTTATATTATGCAATGATGAAGTTTTTAGAAGTAGGAAATTAAAATATTAGCAAAATTACGGCGTTTGGGATTGATTGGTATCATGGTTGTATTTGTAATGGCTACTGTACGTTAAGTTGTGAGACTGTTGGATATAATTTTGATTTATTCTGTCTCTCTCAGTCATGATATGATAACGAAATGTTATAACCTTAGAAAGTTGAAAGAAGGGGAGGCTTTGAGTGGAAAGGACTCTCAGGCGGTTTAAATTTGGAATGGTGGAAAGAACTGTAACTGTAACCAAATGCAGGCAATGGAATGGTAGGTTAAGAATATTTTAACTAATTAAGCTACATTATATAGTCCTACCGATAGAAATACTTATACAAAAACATTACGTCTTCGGTTGTGATTGTATGAACCAACATTTATAACTTATGCACAGGTTTCGCTTCATCGCTACGACAATTTGTTCGCAGTCCAATTATTTTGTCGTAGATGAATTTGAAAACCGTTTACTGTTTACTATGAAAAAAAATGTTTTTTGATGACAAGACTAATGTATTATTATTGTGTAATTCCTTAGTTGTTTCATTTTTTACGCAATCGTGATGCAATAAAACAAACACAACTTGAACGAACACAGAAAACTGGAACTGTTTTTGTACGACAACTTAATTCATTTTTTTTTCATTTTTTAACGTTCTTCGAGATTATAAAACATACGTGTGTATGAAGATCACATCTTGAGAAACAGTCAGACTACGAGGATTGACCAGAAAGAATCGTCCCCTGTTCCTTTGTTTTACTTACTTATTTTACCTTCATATTATGCTACACTTATATTATACATTACAATGAAATTATTTATTGCAGACTCGGAAATAACATTATGGTGCATTCATTTACATAAAAAAAAGTGGGAAAATATTTAGAGTCAAATGAAACTAAGAATTTTGACAACGAATCAACAAGTTAGAATCGAACACGAGATCATGAATAACAATTAAAAAAGAGCCCTTGACAACTATCCAAAACAGTTTACGAGGTATTGATTGTAAAACTCTTTGTCTTGGTGAAAGCCTGCCTGCAAAGAGCAAGCTTTACTTGTTAGTGGTTGGCGAATAGAACACAATTCGAACATATTCAACAATATCTTCCCATGAAAGATCTGCTGCAGCTTGATCAGTACTGTTTGAATTTGTATTCGCCGGAGAAGTCTGTGGAGCTAATAGAATATTTTGTTGTTGAATATAAGCATATAAACAGCAACTGTACAAGCATACATACAACCTTTTTGACGCACGGACAATAAACGTTTAACTAATAAGGCATGTCGTAAATTGCAATGTGTGCATCTTAACATAAACATAAATGCATAGAAAGATAATAGCAGCGAGAAATTAGGCTTACGACGTTGGAGAAAAGCAGAAAAATACGAGAGACCAACGTCAACGCAAATACTCGCCTAGTACAAATGGCTTCATATCTTAACCATTTCAATTACCGTTCGTGATTGAAGTTAAGCTAAGAAGTTGCCTTAGAAGATGAAACCCGTACTTTTCGGCATCATTCAACCAATGAAGTTATTATGTGCAGTAATTTCAGTGATGAATCAATTTGTGGAAAAGTAGCAACAAAAACAAAGCTAAGCAAACATATACAAAGAAAGCTGAAGAAGTAGAAGAATAGAGGTGCATGCAAAACCATTATTATGATACTAAATGATAATTTCAAAAATTATCTATTCAGAATACTCTTTGTCATGTTTGATGAGGCGATGGTGATTTCGTCGATCCTCCTCCTCATCTGAAGTGCAACTCGTCACTCCTACTCCTGGTCCGTAAACTCCTCCAACCGAGGTGGCTCTCATTAGTTCTTGATCCGGCCCAGGACGATTCTCGTACAAAAAAGAATTTAATGTCTCTTCATAGATTCGTGCCTCTGGAAATTCAACCTGGAGGTAATAATAAAACATTGTCAACTGGCCAATCAGATCCATTTGTGACGTGAAAATATTGAAAACGTCTTCATACCTTTGTGTGCTTTCGATCAGTAGCGTAAACAATAGATGTGCAGCATACTTCAGCAAACTTCTTTGCCATTGCCATAGAATCTCCAACAACAGATTTCGGTGGGTCCAATGGCGTCTTTGATGAAATGAATACGACCATTAAATCTTAAGGCCAATCTGTCGAACATTTCAAGTTCTTGAGTAAATTCTCATCTGAAGTACTGTAAATTCATAAAGTAAATTAATTGATCAAGGTCCATTTTGATAGTGACATTAAATTGGAAATTTTGCTACTGCAGAAATGCGTACCTCGTGTAAGAGTACTTGTTGTTGTGTCGATTTATAGAAGCTCCACAACAGGTTTCGTGGCATTTGCAATGAACTGCTTACGTTCATCTTCTGAGGTAATGAATGGCACCTGGCAGACTGGACTAAGAACAGTATTACGGTTTTCCAGTGTCTTTTCGCAAAGATTGACAAGGCCAGCAATACAGTAAAACTTGGCTTCTGCCAAAATTTCTTCAAGCTCTTGTGAGTTCGTGGGAAGACCAACGTTTCCATCTCGCAAATAATTCAGTATGGTACCAAAATGCTTGCCACAGCGGTCAATGAGTATCCACCCTGAAATTAATTAAGTAGAATTGGTTTGCTAAGTATTTTCTGATTCAGATAAACCAAGATGCCATTATTCTAGCATTGGGCTGTTTTAAAATACCTCAGGATCAGTCAGTACTTCCATTCGCCCCTGAAAACATTGCTTGAACATCGTATCCGGGACCTTTGTCAGGGTTCCAATTGTAGTGTAATACAATGAACCTCCAACATTCAATTTGACATACTGGGAAGGATTTCCCTTAATAACAGTTCTTTGATCT